>WNWK01000438.1:0-177500 GCA_009830355.1 Cherax destructor | reverse complement strand
AACAAGCGCAATTTAATTTATATATATATATATATATATATATATATATATATATATATATATATATATATATATATGAAGTGGAGAAGAATCCTCCGGAAGCCATGCGTGTCTTAAGAGGAGACCAAAATGCCGTTACTAAATGTAAAAAGAACAGCATGTACATACATACTGAGAATATTCAGCTCTCGGTGTAAACACCCTGGTGGATTGATTTGTATTGTTGGTACGAAGCTTAGTTGCTGCCCTATCTGGCAGCACGAGTTGTTTACCTGTGGCATGGAGAGCTGCGGGTCATTGTTGACACTTGTGACACGTCTGGTGGTCCATGCTGTTGTTTGCACATATAGAATTTAAATTGAGTGTATATTTCACAATGGGGAAGTCTCCTTACACCTGCTCTCCGTGTTAACGTAGCAGTAAATAGGGACACGACGTATGTCAGGCTTCTCTTGAAATAAGTAGCACCAACATGGTGTCCACACCTGTGAAAGCAAATGCTGTAAGTTCCTCTTTACATTCCTTTATAACCCTGTTTATACCTTTGATGAATTCCGAGAGTTTTTCTACTCCCTGAGCCCGGCCATAGGCCAGGCTCGTCTGATGCTTGCCTGGTCAACTAGGCTGTTGCTGCTGGTGGTCCGCTGACCCATATAACCATCACAGCCTCGTTGATCCTGCACCAGGTAAATATACTTGTCCAGTTTCCTCTTGAAGACTTCTACACTTGTTCCAGCAGTGTTTCTGGTAAGATGTTGAAGTTATTCTACTTTAACTTTAATTATCTTAAATTTATGTGGTCAGATAACATAAAGGGTAGCATAATGTCTGGCAACAGAGGATATATCATCATCGCTTAATTAAACCGTTGGAAACCACAAATCCTGCATGTCCTGGGCGCAGTTGTGGTTGTGAGAAGTGATTTAACTGGTTTAATCAGGATGCACATAATGGTTGCCACACTTCTAGGAAGAATCCTAGCAGCTATTGTTTGCCTGGGTGCATTCTTCAACCACCATAGTAAAATAACAAGAATAACATATATTGATCAATTCTGTGGGTTTGATTGTTAGGTTTAAAGCTTACCCATCGACTGTAAGAGGGTCATTCTTGCCGCATTCCACATGTATACTAGCATTAAGAAACGTTGATTCCTCAAGTAGGGATTAGTCTAAACTCGGTATGTATACATTATTATATATACGTATACATCTCGGTGTATTTACATATGTACACACATTGAGATATACACCTCAGTGTATATACTTCGAGAAATATATATCTGTTGGTGTATATAAACTGAGATATACACCTTTTGGTTTATGTAAACTGAGATGTATAGCCCAGGTATGCTAACTCGACAGCTGGGGGTTATTCAGAGACGAACATGTGTCCATTTGACCTCGATAGAGGAAGGTAGACATGTGCTGTCTAGTTGCTCGGCCATGACATCAATTTATCCCTCACTCAACACGAACCTTTAACTCGGACAATCCCTTAACTCACACGAACCCTTAACTCGAATGATCCATTATCTCGCAAGAACCCTTAATTCAAATAAACCATTACTTTATTCGAACCTTTAACGCAGACGAACCTATAATTTGTGCTACCCTTTAATTCAGACGAATCCTTATTTTTTTTTTTTACACGGTTGAGTTTTCAGGTTAAGAACAACTTAGACAAATCCTTCACGAACCATCAGTTAACTCAAACGAATGCTTAACTTTGATAACCCCTTAACTCGGGCGAATACTTAACTCTGAATTCAAGGTCGCTATTGTAATCTTTGAGCTAAGACACGCAACCTGACACATGACATCAACACGCGCGATTACTCACTCTATCTCTGGTTGAGTATATTATATTAATGTTGAAGCGCTAAATCCGTATGGGTTATACAGCTGCTTGGGAATAGGAAGTAATCAGGTTTGATCCGAGAAAGGTAGGGGGAAGAGGTGGCTACATTTCCTTGGGTCAAGAGTTCTTTAGCATCTATGTACCCCTCTTTTAAACCTTAAAAAACTGTCTTTAATACAGTGCCAGAGATTTAGAGTCCATGGTGAAGCACACCGATGAACCAGGCTGTGATGTATGTATGGACTAGCGGGTCGCCAACAGTAACAACATGGTTGACCAAGCAATCAATACAAGCCCGGTCCCAAGCCAGGCTGCAAGAGTAGAAAACTCGAAATCCGGCACAGGTGTATCACAGGTCCCAGACCAGGCATGGTTGGGAACTTGGGCGGGTATAAGAGTGGGTGTAGTTGTGTACGAGTTGGACCTGCCGAAGATGGCCCAACGGGACCTACTGCAAGGCGTTTCATTCTTGTTTTTATACTTATAGCCTAATTAACCAGTTTGTTGGTACTAGCAGCACGCAGGCCACCACAACCTCTCTGATCAAGAACTAACCTGAGGAATTTGCAAAGTTTTCACACTCAGTTCAGTGTTTTTGAAGGAACTTACGAGAATTAGTCCGTTTTAGTGGCTAACTTCTGTCGCAAGTTTAAGTGCGAGGCTGAATAGAGTTTTGTAACCCTCGGTGGCACATGTTGCTGCAGTCTGGCTATCGTGAGAACCTCTTGAGCATATCCTTCGGTGGCTGCCTTGATGCTGGTAAAGGGCTCTTGATCTAATCAGTTTGATGTTATCCTTTCTTTTTCTCGTCTACAGGTTTAACACATCCAATAATAATAATAATAATAATAATAATAATAATAATAATAATAATAATAATAAACGGTTAAAAAAAAAAAGACAAGTTGATAAATGAGACACGTGCAACATTTGGGTATCTTTATTCTGGAGTAAAGATACCTAAATGTTGCATAAGTGTTTCATTTATCAATAATAATATAATTATAAAACGATTAGAAGTTTTAATCAGACATTTCTGATTGGCGGCATGATCCATCAGACTGTTAGGACAGGCAGTTGCAGATTCAACGTAGACACCAGTGTGGTTAATAAAGGACTTTTGTGAAGAGAAGCTATAGGGGCCTAAACCTGAGGACAGAAGGACCAGCAGGTGACATAATTACGACGTAGAAAATGCTGAGAGGGATTGATAGGGTGGACAGGACAAGTCTGAGAGGCGGGTCTCAGGTGCACGAGGAAACAGCCGGAAGTTGAAAACGCAAATGAGTCATAGAGATATTAGGAAATACTTGATTAGTCGTAGTGTGGTCGGGAAGTGGAACGACCTACATAGCTGAAACTAGTCTCCTTGTAAACATTTGTATTTTTTTTCAACCTCTTGACATACTTTATGGGATTTGGGTTCCATACTGTTGCTGCATCCCCAAAGATGGACCTGACAAATGTCTTGCACAGTGTCGTGAAGACTCCTTGTTGAGGTTCCTGAAGGCTCTCTTTAAATTTGCCTGTCTCGCGTTCATGGTGGCTATTCCGTTGATGTGCGACTCGGGCAATATGCTCGGAACTATGCTCACCCCAAGGTCCTTCTCTTCAGGGAGGTTTGCGACAGTTGTCTCCTAAGCCTTTATTCTGTTTCCGGTCATCTTTGTCCAGCTCAAATTTGTTGGGGGTTTAATTCTAGTAGCCATTTGTCAGACCAATCCTGACCTGTTAGCGCTTTCTTGTCTGCTCCTGTTTGTACTCATCAGTTTCACGTCATCTGTGAACAGGGACACCTCTGACCCTGTTTCTTGTGTCATGTCGTTTACGTACCAAGAAACAGGGTGGATAGGGAAAATATAAAGTAAATCATAAACAGAGAAAGGTTCATACCACATGGGGAAGTGAGTCTCTCTAGCTTTTACTCACGACATCTTAATATGCGGTGATTCACATTAAATTTATGCAAGGTTAACCTCCAGTTAGCTGGTGACATAAACGGAAGGGGTAACCTCAATTCAACCTGACTTCTAACTCGGCCAGCCACTCACATGAATTGCCATGAATACATTTTAATGAAAGAACTTTCATTAAAAATATTTATCTTTCGGATCTGGCAATTGTCGAGTATCCATTGACTTGCAGATTTTAGTTAGTGGTTCCGATAGTGCTTCCGCTCCCTTTTGCAGAATCCATGGTGATAATTTGTCAGGCCCCATTGTTTTTTATATATCTAGTTCTCAAAAGTACCAGTTGATGTACCCTTCTCGTTGGCTCCCTACTTTTGCCTTAGTTTCCACTGAGAACAGTCTTTGAACAATTTGTTCAGCTCCTCACAGACTTTATTGTCTTTTCTCATGAGCTCTCCTTCCTTCTTTAGTCTTATTACTTGATCTGTAACTGTTCCTTTTTTTTTATGTGACTATTAAGCAGTTTCGGTTCAAACTTGGCTTTTGATGCTGTCATTCTCAAATTTTCGTTCAGTTTCTCTTTTCACCCTTTCATATTCATTTCTGACTCTTTTGCTCACTTCTGTCTTTTGCTTTCTAAAATTTATCCACACTTGGTCTTGTCCTCTCTGCATTTTTAATTAAACCAAGGGCTCTCTGTGTCCTTACTATTGCATCTTTTGAATATGAATTTCTCCTGCCTCTCGGCACTTTCCGGCTAGGTACTCCATCTTTTTCGTTGACCTTTAACATTGTTCTGCATTCAGGAATTCCCTCATCTCTACAAAGTTTACTCTACTGAAATCTGGTTTCTCTCACCTCCCACCTGCTATTCTTTCCTTGTTTACTTCCACATTGTGTTTGAACTTCAGAACCGTATGGTCACTAGCACCCAGATATCTCTTATTCTATTTTACCTATATCAGATGCACGTATCCCCCCCCTCTTATGTCTTATGTGCTAACACAGTTTTCTACCACCATCACCATAGTAGGTGGCCAAAAAGTACACAGGTAATTCCCTAAACATTAAGGGTCCACAGGGGTAGTTAGCCCTTCATTTTCCCAAGGGGCACTCCAGGAAGGAAATAACAATTAAAGACGAAAAAATAAAAACTGGTAATGGAGCAAATTATTCTCCAGAATTTTTTTTGTTGCAATGAAGCAGTTAGTTACCGCCCTCCAGGGAAATATAAGTAATAACACTGCCGCAGTGTTGTGAAGACGAGTATAGAATGTATACTATTAGTATTACCTGTGGGAAGGGGAGGTAATGGGGTTCAGTCTAAGAAAGGGAAGGGGCGGTCAGGTCTAATCCTTGGATCATGAGCCCCTCACCGGTGTCGAGGAACCTCCGTTGAGGGATATAGAATAATTGAGAGAGCGTGCCCCTCGGAGAAGGTTCCTTGACGCTGGTGAGGGGCTCTTGATCTAGGGAATTGGATCTGTGCTCCAGTTTCCTGAATTAATAAGCCTGAATACCTTCCACATCCCCTCCACAGGCGCTGTATAATCCTACGGGTTTAGCGCTTCCACTTGATTATTATAATAATAATAATGAGATAGCGTGGCAGTGCGTCACTAGACTCAAGACGGCTCCATTGATCACACCAGTGTGAACCTTCCCGCCAGGGAGACGCCACACAAGACGCATTGCTCACTCCGTCTGACCTCCCCACGTCTTCCACCTCTTTTGTCTGTGTGTTTTCCCTATCTCTCTCTTACCCTCATGGGTTTAGCGCTTCCCATTAATATTAATTATACCCTTACCCATCTTATGACGTAATATGTGAAATTGTTACGGGGTGTGCTAGTAATTACGCCAGCCGAAGGTCTTGGGCCATTATATAGGCCAAACACCCGCGCCAGATATCCCATTTCTCATGACACTGTGCCACCCCTAATACACTATCTTATCTATATGACTAGGTGGGCCCTAGGGCCCGGGTGTTGTAGGAAAACTCTGGAAACCCTTTGCTTTTGTTCCCTCAATGTAACTATCATATAAAGGGCCCAAGACTCTCATTTCTTATATAAGGGAAAATGCCAACAGAGCCCTGTCCTCAAGAGGGAACTTGATAATTTTCTAAAATCAGTTCCTGATCAGTCAAACTGTTCTCGTACATTGGATTGCGTGCGGCTAGAAATAACAGCCTGATTGATCAGGCCCTGATCCACCGGGGACCTGGTCGAGGACCGGGCCGCTGAGGCGTTGACCTCCGGAACATCCTCCAGGTAGACGTTGGATTGTTTGTTACTACCACCAGCAGCCTGATTGATCAAATCATCAACCTAGAAGTCCCGGAGTGACCCCCCGGAATCGACTACAGATGGAATTGGGTAGCAGCACAATGTTGATGTATCCAATTTTGCTAAAAATAATTCTACACCCACTTAATCTCACCCTGCCTTCCTCACTCGCTTAGATTTCAGTACATGCTTGCTAACGCTTTCCTCCCTTTTTTCGTTTTGTTTTTTCTCCCCGGTACTATTTTTAACTGCTTCCCTATCATCCCATCTGCCCTCACACAACCATTAACTCTGGTTTTGTTTATTTTGGGCTGGCAATACGCGACCCTGTCTGGGTGACGCCCAGGGCTTGCCTCTAATACTCTTTACTCTCCCTTCCTCCCTGGCTTGCATTGTGTGCTTTGGAAAGCATGACCGTGTTATTGGTGTACGTGAGAAAGTACGCCCACGTTATTGTGTAAGCAGGAAAGTACGTCTCGTTCTTAGCATTCAAGGCTGGCAGCGTTGCATCTTCTGCATATATAGAGTTCTTCAGTGTCCTCAATTCTAGTTCAGGGCAATAAACTTGTAGTCTCTGAGGGTACTGTTCACGACCCTTTCACAGGTAGGCATCATTTTCATCTTATTTTCTGACATTTGCTTAATACTTACGATATCTCCGTCAGCATTTAAGTTGTTGTGAAAGGAATACTGGGAACCCGACCGGCGTTTTTGCAGTTGTTAAAAGGGGTACTGGGAGCTGAGCCGCCTCCGTCGTAATTGTGTAGAGTACTGGTATTCTAGTGCCTTTATGTTAGTAAATTGATTGAGGCACAGGTACACACAAATACAATTATCATACATAGTTTAGCATATGTGTAAATTACCTAGGATAACCTAAAAAAAAGTAAGTTATTTATTACAAGGACCTCAGTAGAAATCTTTCTTTCAACAAATCGGCCGTTTCCCACCAAGGCGGGGTGGCCCAAAGAGAAAAACAAGTTTTTCCCTTTAACCCCAGTAATGTATACAGGAGAAGGAGTTATTAGCCCCTTGCTCCCGGCATTTTAGTCGACTCTTACGACACGCATGCTGTATAACCCTTGTGGTTTAGCGCTTCTTTTGATTATAATAAAAAAAATTACGACACGCATGGCTTACGGAGGAAGAATCTGTTCCACTTCCCCATGGAGATAAGAGGAAATAAGAACAAGAACTAGTAAGAAAATAAAAGAAAACCCAGAGGGGTGTGTATATATATATGCTTGTACATACATGAATGTGTAGTGTGACCTAAGTGTAAGTAGAAGTAACAAGACATACCTGAAATCTTGCATGTTTATGAGACAGAAAAAAGACACCAGCAATCCTACCATCATGTAAAACAATTACGGGCTTTCGTTTTACACTCACTTGGCAGGACGGTAGTACCTCCCTGGGTGGTTGCTGTCTACCAACCTACTACCTACTTCAGTAGAAATATCATTATTTTAAGCCTAGTCGTAAGTTACAGTAAGAATCAATCATGATTATAACCTTAAAAGTTAAAACACCTGAGCAACACAACTGTGTGAGCCTGGTCACACCAGGCTCGCTTATGATCGTCTCATGGAGGGGCTTCCTATATAAAATAGAAATATCCAAATAATAAAAAGCACACTGACGGCGAGGGAAGAAGCATCAGGGTGGGCAAAGGTGACGAGCATGGGGCCTCAGGATCAATACTGTGTGTGATAGGGGAATACAATAAACCGAACCAAATTAATATTTGCTTACAGTATCATTAGTCCTTGGTTCCACACCTACAATATCTATTATAGCGTACTTGGCTGAATTCTCCCAGTATGCCAGTTAGATTCTTAGCCTTCCAGGTCCCAAGACCATACACAGCCTCCACAGAGGCTGGCCATCAAATCCTTTATTTCTTCCTAGGCCTTACAAAGGCCAGCTACTTCTGGTTCTCTCACGGGAACTCTACCATGTGCTCACTCATGAGGATGAAAATCCAGTTCAAGAAAAGGATGTCAGGGGATTAGCAGCTCTCCCATTTCTAACAAAAATTGATATCCAGTCTCAAGACCTCACAACTAGGACTCTTACTATTTTTTTTATGTACATAAATTATTTACTCTACCTTACCCATTAAAATATGTCCTTGTGCCTTTTAATCCAAGTTGGTATAATTATACTTACCATCAAATTACCTACATGGTGAGAATGACACCGGATAGCTTATATATAATAAGAACAATTAATTTGAGAATAGGGATACATTGACAAGGTGGATAGGAAGAGACTGATATATGAGGAAAAAGGATACGGAAACATAAGCCGAATTTTTAAAGCAAGTGAGCAACATTGCTACAGGGATAGAAGGAAATGTCACTTCTGTCATATTGTGGTCAAAAAGTGATTCAAGAACGTAGTAGTAGTGGAAGCAAATTCCATACATAGTTTCAAGAGTAAATATGATATGGCACATGACTAGAAGCCGACAATCAGTTGATTGCTTAACAGATGAGGCCAGGAGCTTAGCCTCAACCATTTAATACAAACTGATGATTATAGATAAGTATTAGGTACATAAGTACCACATGATTTTACTGACAGTGGCAAAGACTGTCTTAAGTGTACATGCGATGGAGTGCGCATGATAATTTCTTCCCTTACAATCTAATAATTGTCATGTGTAATAAGAACAGTTACATGTCTGTCTGAGTCTCATGTGTCTCCTGCTGTTACTAGAGTATAGGCATTTTACCCTCGAAGGAGACTACTGCCTCGTGGTCTCTAGGGATCGTTCAATGTCTGGGCTGTGGAAGTTAAATTACAAAGAAAGCAAGGGTAGCGCCAGTTCCTTGGATCCAAAGCCCTTCACCAGCATCCAGGCACTCCTTACAGGGTCTCAGTGTGTCAACCCCTCAAGCCTTGATGATGGTGAGGAGCTCTTGATTTAAGGGCTGTATAACCCCTGTGGTTTAGCGCTTCTATTTGATTATAATAATAATAATAATCTTGATTTAAGGAATTGCCCCTATCCTTCACTTCTGTTGGTCAGTCTTGCCGGATACAGTGAAGATTCTTTAGTAAATAATGAGGCTACACATATGGATATCCAAGTAACTTCCAATAAAATCGTGGATGTTTTGTGTCATCAAATGACTGCAGTTTTTCTTCTAATCATCCCTTTTTGCCTTAAACATTTGCATAATAATGATTTTTATACGTTAAAACAAAACAATTAATAAAAGAAGAACTATCCTCAAAACACCAAAATAACACAAAATATATTATTATTTTGTATCCTGGCAAAATTTGTAATTTCCAATAACTCTATTAAGAAAAATTTTAGAAACAAAATTTAGAACCAGATATCCCTTGAATTATGCCCTATTTTATGAAAGAAAAAAAAAATCAAAATTTTTAGAAAGGTAAATTTTTCCCATGAAAGGGCCCCCATTTCCCCCCAGCCATAACTTCCCTCAAATTTGGAGAAGCTACTGTGTTTCAGTTCAAATTTAGGAGACCCAACTTTAAAGGGCGACAATTAGTTGGCCCAAAATGCATTGCATAATAAGTGGTTTTCTGCAGTGCTTGCAAGTGTATCAAATTATATTCGTATTATAATTGTATCAAAGCAAAAATTGTAGTCAGTTGGAATATCAAAATAACTACTGTATTGCTAATCAGAAATAAAAATCTTAATTATTAATTTAATTTAAATGTGCTGTACCAGACCAATTTAAAAATAATTTATTTGAAAAAAAAAATTGCCATGTAATATTACTATCTGCAGAAGTACACAGACCAAGGCAACATTTTCTTTACTAATAGATTTAAACATTAGTTAATTTCATTGCATGGTCTTCCACAAATAAAATTAATTATAAGTGCCATGTTTTACATTATTGCGTCTAGTTTAGGTAAGGCTTCGATGCATCAAAATATTTTTGTTGTCGCAGATCTGGTGGATTGTACTGCTTGGGTTATTTTATTCTTTGTAGTTAAGTTCAAATCTAGTGCCAGTAGTTTTCTTTAAATAATACAAAATTGTGGCTGTAGTTTATCAGTCTTATCGTGATTCGTGAATTATTATATCTTTGTTCTTGGTTTTATCATTGTGAGCTCTTGTGTTTTATCCTTTGTAAGCATGAATACTATAAAAAAATAAATAATTAAAATATTTATTTCTTTGCAAAGGTTACAATGTGTTTACATATCATAATATGATTGGAGCAAAGTTACCCTGTACTCAACTTACATGTATCCAAAATATTGAACTTTTAAAATACTTTATTAATAAAGCATTAAATATTAATTGGTTTTAGTATTTATATACAGCTGCACTTTAGCAAACTCCCTTTTATGATTGCCAGATGGTCATCAGTCAATTCTATATTAAACACTCCTGAAGTCTTAATTGTCCGTTTTCTTGTTTACTGAAAATTTAAAAGAATGTTTTTTTACATCTTATGCTGATAATGTTATGCTTTTACAGGGAAAACATTGTGCGAGTCTTGCGGTAAAAAGTGCTCTGGTGAAGTGCTCCGAGTCCAGGAGAAGTACTTCCATATTAACTGCTTTAAGTGCCACAGTAAGTGCCATCACTGTTACTCTGTATCTGCCAGGTTTTAGGAAATTTAGTTTAGCATCATTGTAAGTTAAACATATAATTGTGTGAGTATTCTGTGTATTATTGTACAGCAATACATTGAATACGTATTTAATTCCTTTAGATATTCCATTAACTTTCAGTACATTAATATTATATATTGCAAGGATATTAATTATTTTTTTAATCTAAAAGTAAAGATGCAGTTTTCTTGGATATTTGAAGGCCATTCATGCATATCATCATACATGCATTCTAGTGTATGTGACTGTCAGTTTACACTGATGACTGCAATCATAAGCTTCTTTTGAACATCCATTAAGATCAAGTTGCTCCTGGTGAGTTGGTTGATGCTCTGAACTAGGTTGCTGCCTCACACTCATTGCTGCTGATGGGGTATAGCTTATGCATTTATTTTTCTCACATTCTTGCATTACATTATATGGTAGTCATATCTGTATTTAAGAAATATTTTTATTACACTCTTAAAATATGTGACATAAATGAAACATTAGACAAGTTCTACTAACTCTTAGCATTATACTGTACTTCAGCTTATGAGTGCATTTTGGAATACAGCCACCATAAATTTAATATGATTGGTTCTAACTTTTTTCTATACAGTCTTTAAAGTAATTTCACAATGACTTGCATTGCATGGGCTGCTTAATCCATTGAAGATATATATACACTTATCTTCCTCCTTTGCTGATTATATTTGTCTTTTCCCATGGGCTTCCTCTTTCTATAAAGGCCTCTCACTATCCTAACTATTAAATCTCTATCTGTAATAATTGTAGTTTTTTACAGCTTCATTTCTAGAAAATATTGTAAAAGTTGTTCACTCTGTGAATTTTGTTTTTTTTAAGTAAGTCCACAGTAGTACTGTAATGTACTTTATGGTGACTTTTTGTTTTCCTGAGGTTGTTGAGATGAGCAGTTTCTGTTAGTGACATTAATCAGATTAGGTTCTTCAGTAACTACCACACTTCTGTACATAAAATTTAAATAAAATGTACTTTCCAAATTCTTAAATGCAGGTACTGTAAGCATCATTGGGATAGCATGAGTTAAGAGAGCCGATGCTAATGTTTATACAACCAAGAACTGGATCAGCGTAGAAATCTTAATTAAATAATGGTGTTAATGTCTTTTTTGTCATGTTTAGGCCTCTGGTAAACTTAACCTGTATCCATGGGCATCTGTGGGTATGTGGGGGAGTCCCTAGATCAGGTTTTGTGTTGAGGAAAACCAACCATATTGACGTCGAGTGCCTAGTTTGTGTATCTCCTCGTCGTTCCTAAGAAAAGCTCCTATGAATGCCTATGCTTGTATCTTGTGCAGCTCCATTGTCATACCTGTACATTAGCAGCAGGTTTCTATCACTATCATCACAGTGTGCATTGTTTAAATTTTAGATGGCGTCAATGAGTACAGTGCAGTAGTATGTATATGAAAGAACATGAACATGTTTGTTATAATTCATTCAGTAGTCTTTTTTTTTTTTCTCAAATATCAGAAATCATTTTACATATCCCTTAGGAAAATAACTTATCAAGTTCAGCCTTCTCCAGTAATAAAAAAACTTTGACACTCAGAGTTAGTGTATTGACATTGTCTCAAGATTTTGCTAACTAGTAAATAATTAAGGTATTGATTGATACATTTCTTTATATCAAATCTATTAAGGTATTTACTTTGGATGGCAGTTATAGAAATATTTTGAGAAGGAAATGGATGGACTTATTGCATTTATGATGGCAAATCTTTGCAAGACGACTTGGACAAATTAAGCAACTACAGGGATGGATGATGGAATTGAGTATGTATAAATAAGTTGTCACACATTGTGTGAAAAATGATCAAAAGTGACAGATGGAGATAGGGAGCTAGGAGTTATCATTAACAAGAGATTATTGGAAAATCATATACAGTGGTACCCCGGTTAACGATATTTTTTCGTTCCAGAATGCTGTTCAAGTGCCATTACCAAACGAATTTATCCCCATAAGGAATAATGTAAAATAGACTAGTCCTTTTAGACCCCCCAAAATACACTTACAAAAGCATTTAAAATATAAACTTACATAAAAGGGCGAGTTTGGAGACCATCGTAAACCGGTGTACCACTGTAAATGAAATTGTGAGAAACTGGTATGCTACACTGGCATACCAGTGGAAGGGAGAAAGCTTTTTTTTAAAAAAAAAGGATGTTTATAATGTAAGTTAGTCCAGAACTTGAAGGCAGCAGTAGTGCAGTGTCTGCACCTATAAATCATGTGGGAAAAGATAAAAAAAACTCCAAGCACAAGTTGCAAAATGGTTCCCAAAGTAGCATGAATTATTTGTTGAATTTCCCTTGCTAGGCACTTAATATTTCATAAAAATTCCTCAAAAAGTGTTGATGTAACCTTGTAGCTGCTGTACGTTCTATAAAATATAATATCCTGTGGTGGTATGACATTCTGCAGTATGAAAGGATGACAGCAGGCTCTCGAGGACAGCTGGCATGTTGCAGCAGTGTGGGTGTTTACTAAGTAGAGTAATGATGGAGTCTACATCATGGCTTGCGTTGTGGCTGTTACTCACATTGTTAGGCATATCATTTTAAATTTTGTCACTTAGTTCCACCACAGCAGCTGCAGTCGTATGTTGTTTAGTTTTGTTTGAACTATCTACAGTAAAACTCTTAAAGTACTTATTCTAAAGGTACTGAAATTATTTATGCTATTCACGATGACTTTATATTACATGTATAATGGTACGTATATATATAAAGGACTTTATTGATATTGTATAAAGAATAATCTAAGCTTGTAAATGTAAATTGTACTGCACATTCCAGTTGTTGTACTCTTCAACTTCCACAGATGTGTTGTAGTCAAGGTTGGTTTAAAATTATGGTTTTTCTGCATTAAAAAACAATTCTTTGCAAGTGAAGAGGCTGTTTCAGTTTTATTATTTGCTCTCTTACCCCATTTTTCTGACGTGTCCTCATGAGTTCTAGGTTCAGACACCACACTACTGCTGCCTTCTGATTTTGGGCTTAATTAATTTTTGAACAACTTTTTAAGCATTTTCCCGGCTATATAGAATAGTTTTTGTCAGGTGTAATTGAATGCAACTGTGTATTCTTATTCTCATACACTTTTTTTTTCAACACACCAACCATCTCCCACTGAGGCAGGGCGACCTAAAAAGAAAAACGGAAGTTTTTCCTTTTATATTTAGTAATTTATAATGGGGAAGAGGTTACTAGCCCCTTTCTCCCGGCTGTCATATACTTGTCATAATTAAGTTTTAAGGCTGCCTGAAATGCTTTGCATAACAAGGGGCTATATATAAAGTAGTAGCAGTTGTATAATATACTGTACTCCACTTTATAAAGAAATAAAGTTTTGCTTGTGATATGTGTAAATAGTATTAAGAAGTGTTAGAGTGTAGGCAACCTCCATTTAATGATGTAGTTACTTTTATGAAAACCCCAATTTTTGTCAAGGCAGCCTTCAAGGGGGCACATCCCATTAAAACTCATTATATAAATGGAAATGAATTCAAGTAAAAATATATTTGACCCAAAAATATATTTTACAAGTTCTGATTTACAAAAATTTAGTAAATTTAATTAGTGATACACTACAAAAATCTAGAACAGAGGTGTAATAATCACCAAATACAGTATAGGTCAGTTTCCATCATGGCACCATTCACTCAACACAACAACTACACTCCCATCAATGCCATGCTCTAAAATAATTGTCTTCCTCTTTAAGACTAAAATAGGTACCTGGGTGTTAGTCAATTGGTGTGGGTCGCATCCTGGGGACAAAATTGACCTAATTTGCCTGAAATGCTCTGCATAACCAAGGGGCTTTCTGTATAGTAATATGTCATTGATGTCAGCTAGGCCTGTATACCTTGTACATGTACTTGTATAAATAAAGATTATTATTATTATTATTATATTATTATTATTATTATTATTATTATTATTATTATTTATTATTTATTATTATTACACAACTGCAAGCTTTTTCACTGACTACTCTTTGTAAAATAATTTTTTGTAGGGTAAAACATCAACTAATAAAAAACAAATGGCAAAAATTTTATGGCTAGTGGTTCCATGATCAGCTAGCCTCCTACAAAAAAAAAATGTTTTTTTGTTAAATGTGAAAGAAAGGAATCCAGATTCATGTATGGAAAAACTTGAATAATTGAATCTATTCACTAGTTGATCGTCAGTAAAAAGTTGGATAATCACAATCTGAGGAAAGGGAAACCCGCAGATTTGTTGGGACATCCATAATTTCAAACCTGTTTAGTTTAATGTATGAAGATGTTTAATGCATAAAGAAATAAAAGCTGTGCCACTTAATAATGTGCAGTAGAGATTTAAACACTGGGACATACAGGAGGGCCCCATTGGTATGGCTCTTAGGTTCCCGACCCAGCACAGTAAGTGAAAATCACCATTGGATGGAAAAAAAGTGATTTTTTCATTATTGAATGCATCTAAAATACAACCTGATAATGTGTTTACACTATTATATATTATGCATATCTTCTTTCTTTCAACACGTCGGCCGCTTCCCACTGAGGCAGGGTGGCCCAAAAGGAAAAACGAAAGTTTCTCCTTTTACATTTAGTAATATATACAGGAGAAGGGGTTACTAGCCCCTTGCTCCCGGCATTTTAGTCGCCTCTACGACACGCATGGCTTATGGAGGAAGAATTCTGTTTCACTTCCCATGGAGATAAGAGGAAATAAGAACAAGAACTAGAATAAGAAAAATGAAGAAAAAAGCCCAGAGGGTGTGTGTGTATATATATATATATATAGTCTTTCTTTTCTTTCAACACGTCCGGCCGTTTTCCCACCGAAAGCTAGGGGTTGGCTCCAAAAGAAAAAGTTAGCAAAGTTTCTCCTTTTACATTTAGTAATATATACAGGAGAAGGGGTTACTAGCCCCTTGCACCCGGCATTTTAGTCGCCTCTTACGACACGCATGGCTTACGGAGGAAGAATTCTGTTGCACTTCCCCATGGAGATAAGAGGAAATAAGAACAAGAACTAGTAAGAAAATAGAAGAAAACCCAGAGGGGTGTGTGTATATACATATGCTTGTACATGAATGTGTAGTGTGACCTAAGTGTAAGTAGAAGTAACAAGACATACCTGAAATCTTGCATGTTTATGAGACAGAAAAAAGACACCAGCAATCCTACCATCATGTAAAACAATTACAGGCTTTCGTTTTACACTCACTTGGCAGGACGGTAGTACTTCCCTGGGCGGTTGCTGTCTACCAACTTACTACCTAGGATATTATGCATATGTTAGGCATAAAAAAACATAAAGTGAAATAAATACGCAGTACATACAATATATACTTACCTTAAAATGTGGTCACCCTTTCCTTATGCAACTGTTGTGCAAAAACAGTGGAAAGGCAGCGAGGATATGGAACTCCAAAGAGAGGGTGCTGTTTATGTGGGGCACTCCTGTATGCATTTATGGATAAGATTAACTACATATAAAAAAAAAATTGTATTGAATTAGTATGTTACTTAATTTCCAATATTATTTTCTAGGCTGCAAGAAGTCACTAGCACAGGGAGGCTTCTTCACACGGGAGAAGGACTACTATTGTACTGAATGTTACCAGAAGAATTTTGGCCAACGATGTGCTACGTGTGGGCTATATGTAGAGGGAGAAGTTGTCTCTGCCCTTGGTAATTCATACCATCAAAAATGCTTCACGTGTGCGCGTTGCAGGTATGATATTTTGATGACGTTTTACAATTACTTGATTTTTAGATGCTCTTTCAAAGTATTTTCTGGTTTTGTACACAGTAAAGCAGAACATGTCATAATGTAGACTATTTTCTCTCCTCTTTTTACAGTTTTTTTCCCTATTGCTCAGTAATCCTGTCACCAACCCTCTTACTCTTTCTCTCATCTCTCTTTATTTTTGCTGGCTCTTATCTGTCCACTGTTACCTTGCATTTCCACCAATATAATGTACAGTGGTGGGCACAACTAACCAAAAAGTTAGCTTCACTAATCGCTAATCCACTAACTAATAAATTAGTTCCGTTAAAGCTAAACCGCTAAACGGCCAAAAAAATTAGTGGAAGCTAATGCTAAACGCTAACTTTTTTCACATGAATTCAGATTGGGTTTAGTTTTTTGGTCTTTTACTTTTAAGACCTTTAAAACAGACCTGGAGAACTAAGATTGAAAAAATTGAAAACCAGCACAGTACCACCACAAAAATTGTAAACATAGGTTTTAATGAGACAAGATTGCCCCAAGTTAAAGAAAACTGTTAAAGTTGAAATTTTGTTAATTTTTTAGGCTAATGATAAGGACAGTGTTGCAAACAGTAATCATCTTTAATACTCGAGTATAAGTACCAGTGTTGTAAAGTAACGAAGTAAAACTACTTGAGTCCTGTACTTAAGTAACTTTTTTGGTATTTACTTTTTAAAAAGTACTGAAATTGCTCACTACTTTTACTTAAGTACTGAAGTCTGTTATTAGTTTTACTTCATTACAATCTGATAACGATACGTTACTCGTTACATCATCATTAATTTCTGAAAAGTAAACACCAAGAAAAGTTACTCAAGTAGAGTACTCAGGTAGTTTTACTTGGTTACTTTACAACAATGGGAAAGGTACTATATACTTCTAAACTGTCATAACTTGCAATACCCACCAGAATTAAGAAAATATAGAAAAAGCTATAGTAGTAGTTTAATAAGCGCTTATAACTCATAAATATACCTTATAAGATACTCCTCCAGCTGTTTATGGCTGACCAAAATCCTCCTGCCCAGGGTGTGGCGGGACATCGACGTCTTGCTGGGGTTCAGCATCTTGATCAGGCTGACAAAGGTGGGAGATTCCACTACATGCAGCGGTAGCATGTTGCAGACGAATAGGTCCACAATCTTTGTGTTCAACACAGACTGACAGATGCTAGTGCCAGCATTGCTTTCCGACTACCAACAATGTATGAATTTCTTTTAGCGGACTCAGAGTTAGCGGAACTTTATTTAGCGGAAGCTAATCAGTCCGATAATGGTTTCCGAAGTTAGCGGAAATGCTAATCCGCTAAGCAAAAAGTGTTCCGCTAATTAGCGGTTAGCGGAACTGTGCCCACCACTTATAATGTGCATTAATTGAAATAAAATTTTCTTCATATGTGTTCTTCTTGACTACTCATCCACCCTTCTGGCCACTCAGAATTAGAATTGCTGTTACCTCTATTCTCCTCAAATACTGAGAGGGAGTTACTTATGCATTGAATTTCCCTGTGTATTGATAAAATTTGGTAGTTTAAAAAAAAAAAATGGCTATTTCCCATGAAGGCAGGGGTGACCCAAAGAAGGAAGCACATTCAACATCCATTGGACCATTTTATTCCCACTGTGGAGGCACAATACATACCTCCTCCAGGACTCAACTTTGGCTAACTGGTTTCCATTTATCTCTTCAGAGACATTACCTTGCTTACACACACGTAGCATGCAAAATCATAAGAGTCACATCTCGAAACTTGCTTTGATACAGCACGCTAGCACATACCTGCTGCATTCAAAATCTTCTTCACACCTTCCCTGTTTCAAAGGAGTGCCTTAATGCTGCTGAAGCTCTCTGAATCTAAGCTACCATTCCCTCCCATGGACCAAACATAACCTCCAGCCTCCAACTTTATCTTTACTGCAGTGTTTAAAAACCATGCCTTGCATCTGCTGTAGACAAAAGTATTGGTATGACTTTTTTCTGGTACATTTTCCTTTTTTGCATCTATTGATAACCTCTTTCCATATACTACTTCTCAAAACTCTCTAGCTACCATCCTTTGCTCATCCATTCTGTGAATCACTTCATCTTTTATGGAGCTGTCTCAAATTTCTAAATACATTAACAGTATTTTATCCATATGCCTTCCTTTCAATTTTAACATCCAGTCTTTCATTGCTTAGACATTGTCTTATTCTCATTATCGTGCTTTTTGTATGCTTATTTTCAACTTCTTCTTGTACACTCCCTCCTAGGCTCCCATCTTACTCCCATCATCTTGCTCTATATATGTTCACTTTGAACTTCCTTCTGCAACATTTCTTTAAAATCTCCCAGAGGAGTGTGTCATCATCAGAGAGCACCTGTGATGACTCCCACTTTGTCAGATTTATTATGTTTTTAGTTTTTGCCTTTTCCCCCAAAATCTTTTTTCTCATTACAGACAACCATTTCCAACGGGTGAACGAGTTACTTATACTGGGAAGGAGTGTCTGTGTCAACGATGTTTGCATATACCTGTTGTAGACTCCCAGTCACCTAGTCGCTCACCAACGACTGCAGGACCGAGTAAGTACTCAGTCTTTTTTTTTTTTTAACAGATATATTATCATGACTATTACTATCACTGACTCACCAAAAATAGGTTATGCATAACATAAATAACTGTTCTCTACAGATTTGCACCAATTTTGCATTAGTTACATTCACAATTGACTCACAGTATATATGGAGAGGAAGCCTCAATGTTCTGGCTCATAAAGATTAAAAAGACACAGTACTATGACTGGACCAGTACACTAGTTAATGGTCCAAGTCGAACTGAAACGTTGTCATAAGTTTTTCTCTTGTGTGTGGGTTATTTGTGTATTCTGGCCCATCTTTAACCATTATCATGTGACAACTGTTGTGGCTTGATAATGGTCCATGATGGACAGAAATGTTACTTGGAGTTTCGTCTCCAGATTGTGAGTTACTTGTAAATTGTTCCACTGATGGTATCATGATAAGTATTCTTCATTGGTTATGTATAGATGTTTCTTGTTTAATTCTAAATACAGCAGAGTAGGGCTTCAAAATTCAGCATGCTTTGTAATCTATGTACAGTGGTACCTCGGGTTACGAGTTTAATTCGTTCCAGAAGGCTGTTCGAGTGCCGATACTGAACGAATTTGTTCCCCTAAGGAATAATGTAAATTAGATTAATCCGTTTCAGACCCCCAAAAATACACTTACAAAAGCACTTACAAAAATACACTTACATAATTGTTCGAGTTGGGAGCTGTTCATATGCCGAGGTACCACTGTAATTTGATTTTACAGTACAACATATTTATCAAAGGCTGTTTAGTGGATACATAGTTTGATTATTCACGTTTTTTTTTTTCCATGGCACCCATGGCACATGACTCCTAAATTGAAAAGCAACCATAGAATCTCAAGGTGTGCTCATTCTTTATTTTATGAATGTATATTTTAAGCAGATTAGAGCATTAATTAAAGATGTACAGGAGGCCCTCCACATTCGTGAGGGTTAGGGGATAGAGAACCTCACGAATCTTGAAAATTCACGAATGTTTGGTGCACAAATGTGATATAGGGAAATATAATACTGTAATACATACTGTATTGTAGCATTCACAAATGTTTTGATGCGCAAATATATATTTTTTTTTCAACACATCGGTCGTCTCCCACCGAGGCAGGGTGACCCAAAAAGAAAGAAAAATCCCAAAAAAGAAAATACTTTCATCATCATTCAACACTTTCACCTCACTGTCTTTGCAGAGTCGCTTAGATATGATAGTTTAGAAGTCCCTCCAAACTGCCAATATCTCAAACCCCTCCTTTAAAGTGCAGACATTGTACTTCCCATTTCCAGGACTCAAGTCCGGCTAACTGGTTTCCCTGAATCCCTTCACAAAATATTACCCTGTTCACAGTCCAACAGCTCGTCAGGTCCCAAAAACCATTCATCTCCATTCACTTCTATCTAACATGCTCACACATACTTGTTGGAAGTCCAAGCCCCTCGCCCACAAAACCTCCTTTACCCCCTCCCTCCAACCTTTTCGAGGACGACCCCTACCCCACCTTCCTTTCCCTACAGATTTATACACTCTCCAAGTCATTCTTCTTTGATCCATTCTCTCTAAATGACCAAACCTTCAGCCTTCTGACTAATACTTTTAGTAACTCCACACCTCCTCCTAATTTCCACACTTCGTATTCTCTGCATAATATTTACACCACACATTGGCCTTAAACAGGACACCTCCACTGCCTCCAGCCGCCTCCTCGCTGCAGCATTTGCAACCCATGCTTCACACCCATATAAGAGTGTTGGTACCACTATACTTTTGTATATTCCCTTCTTTGCCTCCATGGATAATGTTTTTTCTCTCCACAGATACCTCCACGCACCACTCACCTTTTTTCCTTCATCAATTTTATGGTTAACATCATCTTTCATAAACCCCTTCGCTGACAAGTCAACTCCCAAATATCTGAAAACATTCACTTCTTCCATACTCCCTCTCTCCAATGTGATATCCAATTTTTCTTTATCTAAATCGTTTGATACCCTCATCACCTTACTCTTCACTTTCAACTTTCTACCTTTACACACCCTCCCAAACTCATCCACTAACCTTTGCAACTTTTTTCTAGAATTTCCCATAAGCACAGTATCATCAGCAAAAAGTAACTGTGTCAACTCCCATTTTGTATTTGATTCCCCATAATTTAATCCCACCCCTTTCCCCAACACCGAAGCATTTGCTTCTTTTACAACCCCATCTATAAATATATTAAACAACTATGGTGACATTACACATCCCTGTTTGAGACCTACTTTTACCTGGAAGTAATCTCCCTCTCTCCTACACACCCTAACCTGAGCCTCACTATCCTCATAAAAACTTTTTACAGCATTTAGTAACTTACTACCTATTCCATACACTTGCAACATCTGCCACATTGCTTCCCTATCCATTCTATCATATGCCTTTTCTAAATCCATAAAGGCAATGAAAACTTCCCTACCTTTATCTAAATACTGTTCACATATATATGCTTCAATGTAAACAATTGATCTACACATTCCCTACCCACTCTAAAGCCTCCTTGCTCATCTGTAGTCTTACTCTCTGTTTTACCTCTAATTCTTTCAATAATAACCCTACCGTACACTTTACCTGGTATGTACTCAGTAAACTTATTCCCCTATAATTTTTACAAATATATACAGTGGACCCCCGGTTTAAGTACTGCTCCAAACTCGAACAATTATGTAAGTGTATTTTTGTAAGTACTTTTGTAAGTGTATTTTTGGGGGTCTAAAAGGACTAATCTAATTTACATTATTCCTTATGGGAACAAATTCATTTGGTAACGGCACTTGAACAGCATTCTGGAATGAATTACAGTGGTCCCTCGGTTTTCGTGCATCTCCAAACTCGAACATTTATGTAAGTGTATTTTCGTAAGTGCTGTTGCAAGTGTATTTTTGGGGGTCTGAAATAGACTAACCTACGTGACATTATTTCTTAAGGAAGTAAATTCGTTCGGTAATGGCACTTGAGCAGCATTCTGGAACGAATTTTTGGCGAAAACCGAGGGACCACTGTAATTACGAAAACTGGGGGTCCGCTGTACATATATAAATACATATTATGTTATATAAATATTATATTATAAATATTATATATAATTATAAATTATTTACTAAATATAATAATATTTACATATATTATATATTTTACAAATGTATTGTAGGGAAATATAATAATAGCATTTACTTAGCCTAACAATACTGCTTCCTTAACCTATTGAACCACGAACAATCATAAAGCACATGAAAACATTGTAAAATATTGTATATGATTGGGCGGCTGGGCATTCGCGAATGTTCGAAGCTCTTGAAAGTGGAACTCGCGAAAGTGGAGGGCTAGCTGTATGGGCAGTTTTTATTTAAAAATGATTTGGACATTTTATCCGTGATATCAAGATTTGCATCACCTTCAGGAACCTATCTGGCAAATTACAGGATTCAGCTGTGCACACCACACACCAAAACACAAAACAGTGTATCACCACACACGACCACTTTTTATTTTATTGTATTTCTATGAAACTGGTTTTGACTTAACCAATGACTTTTCTTTTTTTTAAGCACATGAAAACAGTTTACTTTTCATTGAACATGCAAGGGTTCATTAAAGTTATATTGTATCTCTCTTATTTGTAACTCTTTTACATGTTCATAATTTTCCCAAATTTAAAACATGTAGAATTTTGAATGATAATCAAAATAATGACTTGTGAGAATAAAAGTAAAAATCTTGAATTATATTAGAAAAGTCTTTCTAATTTGAAGTTTTCTGAATAAGAAAATATTTTTAGAAATGTTGAGTTCAGAATAATCTCTAAAATTTAAAACACTATGTTATGTAGATTTTGCCTTAAAATTATGGAGACTAAACATTTTGACACAATAATTTTCAGGTAAGTTCAACAAAATATATTGTATAGATACAGCATTCATTTTCATTTCCAGGATTTCTTGGTAGTAGCACTCTGGGATGTAGTAACACTTGTAGTACTCTGGGATGTAGTAACACTTGTAGCACTCTGTGATGTAGTAACACTTGTAGCACTCTGGGATTGCTTGTGGTCTGTATATAACTAAAAAGATTTTTTAGGGGGCTTTAGATGAGGCCTTCTGTTAGGGCAAATCTGTCCTTTAAGGAAGGTTCCTTCATGCTGGTGAGGGGGCTCTTGCTCCAAGGAATTGGATTTGACCTCCCCTTCCTTGGATCAAACCTAATGCTGTATGACACCTAAATATAATAATAAGACAGGTATATAAAGTTTGATGACTCTTTCAGTTGCTAAATGTTCAAGTATTGAATCTTGTAGTCTGTTTGATAAATCTTATACTGTAATTTTTATTAGTCATAGGTTGTGCTAAACCCACAAGGATCATACATCACATTTTGAATAGGAGGTAATCAAGTTTGATCCAGGGAAGGGGTGAATACTTCCATTTCCTTGGGTCAAGAGCACATCACTAACATCAACTGTAATAGGTGTTTTCTTGTTGCTTGTGGTAATAAGCCTGTTGTTTTATATCAGACAGACAAATAATAATTATCCATATGATTATTACAATCATTACAGTATCTTCATCATTGGCAGTATTTTCGTTATCTTAACAAAAAAGCTGTTTAAAATTTCATGTTCATTTTATGAAATGAAATGAAATTTTTTTATAAAAATTTATATATGATTGGGCAAGAGCATAAGAAAGTATTTTTTATTTTAATTTCTCAGGTTTTTAATACTGTATTTTGCTTGCTGCTTTTCAGATAGTATGATAATTCAAATGGGATGATGGTTTTCTAAAAATTTTAATAAATGGATGTATCAGTTGAACAAGAGTGACAGGATCTGACCCCCATGATCTGGCAGTACTTGAATTACCACACTGGTGCCTTAGACAAACTCTGGTGAGGTTGGTTTAGGCACAGGGCTGATAATTCTAGGATGGCCAGTCTGTCCATCCTAGAATTATCAGCCCTGTGCCTAAATCAAACTCACCAGTTTGTCTAAGGCACCAGACTGGTAATTCAATTATTGCCATATCATAGGGTCAGATCCTGTCACTCTTGTTCAACTGATACATCCATTTATTAGAATTTTTAGCATATATGTACTCTGATGATTGCAAATGGTATGGTGATGGTGACAAATTAAGGAAGAGGACACTTGTGTCCAGTTCAGGACATTTCCTTCAAACTGTACACAGATGTCTTTTTCCCACATACCATGATGGAGTTGTGATAGTCATAAATAACTGAGTTTCACATATATGTCAGGCACAGCTTAATTTCCTCCGTGATAAAAGATTAGATTTCTGAAGCCACCATTCATTGTGCATAATTTAAACTAGAAATGTTACAAATTTATAAATGACATTAATTGGAAATTTACATTATAATTTTCCTGTTCACACACCAGGCCCAGTCCGTAAACCCGGCCTCATCAGTACTCCAGACACTCACTCCAAACACCAGGTTCCCTCTTCACCACAGATGCCCTCTCAACAACAGGGCACCTCCCATCAAAAGGTCCCTTCCTCTCAACAGATTTTTGCCCCAAAGGCTCCTTCTGCACAGCAGATTCCCTCCCCTAAACAGGCTGCCTCCCCTAAACAGGCTGCCTCCCCTAAACAGGCTGCCTCCCCTAAACAGGCTGCCTCCCCTAAACAGGCTGCCTCCCCTAAACAGGCTGCCTCCCCTAAACAGGCTGCCTCCCCTAAACAGGCTGCCTCCCCTAAACAGGCTGCCTCCCCTAAACAGGCTGCCTCCCCTAAACAGGCTGCCTCCCCTAAACAGGCTGCCTCCCCTAAACAGGCTGCCTCCCTAAAACAGGCTCCCTCCCTAAAACAGGCTCCCTCCCTAAAACAGGCTCCCTCCCTAAAACAGGCTCCTTTTCCACAGAAGGTTCCTTCCCCACAAAAGGTTCCCTCACCTGAAAAGGTTCCCTCCCCACAAAAGGCTCCCTCCCCATCTGTGGCATTACCCTCTCCTCAGCCTACTTCCCCACATGTAGTTATGTACTCATCTCTGTCCACTGCTGCATCTCAGGTTACCACCTCACATGTAGTCATGTCCCCATCTCAGACACCCTCCACACAGCTGACCACTCTTCCATGCCTTTCTGCCTCCCTACATCAGACCCATTCCCCACAACTTGCAACCTCCCCACATTTGATCACTGCCCTAAAACAGACACCCTCCCAGCAAGCAGAATCCTCCCATTTTCAGACCCCTTCACCATCTCAGACATCCTCCCTATCTCAGACCACTTCCTCATCTCAAGCTTCCGTAGCACATTCAGCTACCTCTACACGTCTAGCATCTTCCCCACGTGTGGCTTCTTTTGTATGTGTGACTCCGTCGCCTTGCCTAGATCCCTCCCAACATTTGGTACGCTCCCCCCGTCTAGGTCCCTCTCGACGTCATACCTCATTTTCGCATCTAGCCTCTTCTCGTTTAGCCCCCTCCTCAGAATTAGCGTCTTCCCCACGTATGGCCCATTCTCGACATGTAACCCTCTCCCCAAGTC
Source organism: Cherax destructor (assembly GCA_009830355.1). Lineage (NCBI taxonomy): Eukaryota > Metazoa > Arthropoda > Malacostraca > Decapoda > Parastacidae > Cherax > Cherax destructor. The sequence continues at coordinate 151,907 of WNWK01000438.1, read as the reverse complement.
ATGCCCTCACTGCATCTTCAGTGCCCTCATCTTATCAGACCACTATTATGCATAAGTTTCCCAGGTCACATCAGGCATCTCCTACACTTCAGGCTTCTGGCAAGCGCCAGGCCCGTTCCTCATATCAGACACAATTCCGACATCAAGCTCTCTCCCCACGTCAAGCCCTCTCCCCACGTCAAGCCCTCTCCCCACGTCAAACCCTCTCCCCATGTCAAGCGCTCTCTCAATGCCAGGCCTTCTCCTCACGTCAAGCTCTCTCTCAACGCAAGGCCCTCTCCCCACGTCAAGTCCCCTCCCAGCATCAGGCCGCCTCCTCACATCAGGTGCCCTCCCAACATCAAGCCTCGTCCACTCGTCAGGTATCCTTCTTACGTCAGGCCCCATCCCCAAGCCAAGAACATTTCACACTGCAGGCTCACTCAACACGCCAGGGGCCCTTCACATACCCGGCTCCATCCATATATGAAGCCCCCTCAACTTGTCAAGCTCTCATAAATCAACGACCTTCGACAGGTCATGCCCTCTCCACTTGCCAAGCCCTCAAGTCACAACAAGGCAATCCAACAGGTCAGGCCTCTTTTACTGGCCATTTTATGTCCCTAGACATAGCCTCTTCCACTCTGGATGATGCTTGTTGTCAGTGATATTTTCAATAGTTTGTTCCATTGTCAATGTGCCTATATTCTGCATACTTGCACAAGCTTAGCTTGATGTTGTGCACTTGAATTTATACATTTAAAACTTCCCCTATGCAAGTTGCTTATTAAACTGATTTTTTTCTTCTTAACTTTACACATTTATCTTTCTCCTATTACACCCACATACATAACGTAAGGACCTTTCACCCCTGAATATATTACATTTATAATCCTGTTAACCCTTACAGTTCGTACCATTTTACAGACACTATAAACTGTCTACCCAATAAAACACTTTAAGTATTACTTCACTCACCAGAATATTATATTCAAGAATGCACTGATTAACTCATTGTGTGATATATTCATTATTATGGTAATCTCACAAGTTAGCAGCTCCTTATAGTTGTGTTTTTAATTTTGCTTAATCCAAATTGCAAATGATGAAAGTTAATGGTTGTCTGTGTAGTATTTGTGATGATCATAATATAAATAATCAGTTTGAAATAATTTGACCACGATTATTATAAAAATTGTCAGCTAAATTACTGAAAACTGGTTTTTCTTCTATTATATGTAAATCACTTGTTTAAATTATCATTCTCTTTGGAAATGCTTGGATAAATTGTAATCACAGGTTGTTGCTTTTATTATATTTTGATAGAATTCCAGTTAAAGATTTTATTAAGTCATTGGTGGTACAGTATTATTAGTTTAAAATAGCTATGAAGAGTACATGCACATTTTCTGTAGAGGAAACCTTTGATTGGTGGAGGGCATAAAATATTTGTGACTTGGATTACTGGACTACATATCCTCATTGCATTTTTCTCTGTTCCTCATTTTCATTTCAAAATTTTTGATGAAGAAACGGAGATATAAAATTCTTTCATAGCAACAGGATCTTGTATTCACTTACACAAGAAGATAGCACTTGACATATTATTGAAAGTGACTTTACAATGAATGTCTTACATATCCATAAAATTGAATGTTTTGGCATACCATATATATTTGAATTTAAATTGCACATGTAGATAATAAGTTAATTTGTAAATTAATCTCCTGGAGAGCGACTAAAATGTCAGGAGCAAGGGGCTAGTAACCCCTTCTCCTGTATACATTACTTCCCACATTGGCAGTTTTTCTTTCTTGGGTACCAAGGTGTAAGACTATATGTCACAAGCTGCCAGAAAGGCCTTAAAGCCCCAACAACAGCAAATGAATAGCAAGTGTCCAAAGCCACATTAGTTAACGATGACACAACGTCAAACTTGCTATGCCATTTCAAATTTAAATACATTTTTGGTTGCACCTATGAGGTGTGTGAAATGTTTACTGATGACAGATGAACATGAAGCACATGACAATGTCTTTCAGAGTTTTGTCTGATTTGAACATTGTCCATCATTGCCTTTAGCTTAGGGCATCAATAATTCATACTAGATGAGACATGTTACACTGCAGTGGTTATTAACACGACTGTGTGATATGATTCGGATTAAAATACAGCCTCTCCTCACTTAACGACGGAGTTCTATTCCTAAGATCACGTCGGTAAGCAAACTCGTCACTAAGCAAGGATCATACTATAATGGTAGTGGGTTTGTGTCAACCATCTTTGATATTGTTTTAATGTCACCTTTGAACCATTTATAACATTTTTAATATAGTACTATTTTTAAATGTTTATGCAGTAGTGCACAGTATATTGTAATAAACAGAATAGAGGAAATCAGCTCTAATATACTACATTATTTAGGTATGCATACTGGTCAGAGAGCCGTCGTAAGTTCGAGTTGTTAGTAAACAAGTATGTCGCTAAGTGAGGAGAGGCTGTATAGCTATTGTGTAAAGCTTTTCCAAATCATTTGCACAAGTGAATTTTTATTTTCAGAATACTTTTTTAACACACCAGCCATTTCCCACAGAAGCAGATTGACAAAAAAAAAAAAGTAAATATATTTCAGTCACTCATTCAAATGCTGTCTTGCCAGAGGCATGCAGACATTACAGTTCAGATGATCCTCCAATCTGCAATCTTCACCCTTCAGAATGAAGGCACTGCTCTTCCTACCTCCAGAGGATATCTCTGTGTATACAGTAGAACCCCTGTATCTGCAGATTCAGTTTCTGCAGTTTACTGTGGCCTGAAAATAACCCTTAATTTTGCTTAATAATGACACTAAAGCACAAAAGTAGTAATGATGGCATTTCTTCAAAGCCTAGGAGAAGCTGTGAAGTGCTTCCCATCAGTGAAAAAGTTTTAATTCTCCACTTATTGTGCATAATTTATCAATTAAACTTTATCATAGGTATGTATGTAAATTAAAAAGACTTATATATAGTATTTGCTACTATCTGTGGTAGGTCTTGGAATGTATATCCGTGAGGACTACTGTATAATGATTGCCGACACATTCGTCACATCTTGTTTCTTCTTCTTTCAACAAACTGACCGTATTCCACTGAGGCAGGGTGGCCCAAAAGAAAAAATGAAAGTTTCTCCTTTTAAATTTAGTAATATATACAGAAGGGGTTACCAGCCCCTTGCTCCCAGCATTTTAGTCGCCTCTTACGACATGCATGGCTTAGATTCTGACAGTCATCACATATCTGATTATTACTTATATAATGTCAGCGAATATTTGAGGAATCAAAGTACTCATTTGTTTCAGCACCATTGAAAGGGACTATGACTAACTCCATTACACCTTATTTTCATTCTATCATTGCAAAGTTTTCCTTCATTTCCTATATAATAGGTTCTCTTATTTTATGTTTTAAGTTGCTTCAACAAGACTATAATTCTAGTTAATCTAAACTTTCTCAACTGCTTTTAATTTCTGGTTTTATGTTGTATATTTGGGCATGATTAAGTGTCGTATTTCTTTTGCAATAACTTTCAATATAGATTAGAACCTTTTCAATTGTTTTAATGATGTTCATTGCAATTCTCATATATACAGTATATATATTATGGAGATTGAGTTGCCATTATTACATGAAAATGGTAACATGGATTATTAGTTGTATTATTATTATTATTTATTATTATTATTATTGAAGAATGAGACACTTGTGCAACATTTGGTAATCTTTATTAAGGATAAAGATTCCCAAATATTGCACAAGTGTCTCATTCTTCAACTTGTCAGTTTTCAAAACTATTTTCATCACATTATTATTATTAATTATTATTACAATTACAATAAACCTCATAAACATGGATTATTCCTGAAAACTTACTCACTTTGTAAAGTGAACATGTGGGTTTGTTAGAGTGAGGTTCCAGACACTTTGGAAGGTGCCCAACACATTGCTTTTATGGATGTAGTACTTTGTCAGAGTTCCTAGAGTATAACTTACCTTATATACTGGTAGTGCTTTCTTCTCTAGGGTTGGTGTGGGCCTAATGGGCTGACGTGGATAGCTGTGTTTTTTTGTGATGTTGCAAATGCAGAGTTATCAGTAGTTGAGGCTGTATTTGAGTGCTTACGTATTCTGTAATGCAATAATTGCAAAAAAGCGATACAGCAAAACGGTCACGGGGGGAGTCAAATGATAGTTGTTGTCCTTTTGTGTTGCAATCAAAAGGCCTAGAGCTATCATTCAACTTCCCCCGTGGTTGTTTTGCGTAATCTGTGAGGCGTCTCCAGTCTGTTTTTTACCCTGCAGAACTTTAAATAGTTTACAATAAGGCATCATTATTTTTTCCAGGATCCTCTTCAGACCAATGCTTCTATACCTGTCAGCGACCTTTTCATTGAAAAACTGCAACTTTACCAATAACATGGATGTGCTCTTGCTACTCTTGCACTCTGAAAAAAATGGTTTACAAAACTGACAAGTTGATAAATGAGACACTTGTGCAATATTTGGGTATACGTATTTATTCTGGAAATGTTTTGCCAGCCAGTGGTTTTTTCAGTCCAATGCAGAGAAAGGTGAAAGATGAAGAGTTTGAGGTAATCAGTCCCTGAGCCTGGAGTTGATGTGTTCAGTCCATCAAGATTGATAGACTGAAAACATCAACTTCAGGCTCAGGAACTCACTATCTCAAACTCCTCATCTTCCACTTTTCTCTGCATTGGACTGAAGAAGCCACTGGCTAGCAAAACATATCCAGAATAAATATACCCAAATGTTGCACAAGTGTCTCATTTATCAACTCTTGCAGTGTTAACCATTTATCTTCCAGTTTTTTTTCCCTCATCCTCTTCTTTAATCTCTTAATATGGAAATTGAGCTCCTCCAGTAATTCTTTTGCAGTTGGTTCATTCACATTTTCATGAATATCTTCAGAGCCCTCAACTCTCATAGTCATTGCCATTTATTAACACATTGGCCATTTCCCACCAAGGCAGGGTGGCCCGAAAAAGAAAAACTTTAATCATCATTCACTCCATCATTATCTTGCCAGAGGCATGCTTACAATACACGCCCCGATGGCATGGTGGCTAGCGCTCTTGCTTCACGCACGGAGGGCCCGGGTTCAATTCCCGGCGGGGCCGAAACATTTCGAAGTGTTTCGTTACACACACACATACATACAACAGGCCTAGTGTCTAATCGACATGTGCCTAGGACAAAATGGTAACTAACTAACTACAGTTATAAAACTGCAACATTAACACCCCTCCTTCAGAGTGCCGGCACTGTACTTCCCATCTCTATGAATCTAGTCTGGCCTGCCAGTTTCCCTGAATCCCTTCATAAATGTTACCTTGCTCACACTCCAACAGCATGTCAAGTCCTAGAAACCATTTGTCTCCATTCACTCCTATCTAACACGCTCACGCACGCTTGCTGGAAGTCCAAGCCCCTCGCACACAAAACCTCCTTTACCCCCTCCCTAGAACCTTTCCTAGGCCGACCCCTATTATTATTATTATTATAATTATTATTATTATTAATTTAGGGAACTGGAGCACAGATCCAATTCCCTAGATCAAGAGCCCCTCACCAGCGTAAAGGTTCCTTGACGCTGGTGGATCTCTGCTCCAGTTCCCTAAATTAATAATAATAATAATCACTGTCTTTGAAGAGGCGCTCAGATACGACAGCTGAGAATAGTCCCTCCCAGCTGTCACCATCCCAGACCCCTCCTTTAAAGTGCAGGCATTGTACTTCCCATTTCCAGGACTCAAGTCCAACTAAATCAATTAACTGGTTACCCTGAATCCCTTCACAAAATGTTACCCTGCTCACACTCCAACAGATCATCATGTCCCAAAAACCATTCGTCTCCATTCACTCCTATCTAACACGCTCACACATGCTTGTTGGAAGTCCAAGCCCCTCGCCCACAAAACCTCCTTTACCCCCTCCCTCCAACCTTTTCTAGGACGACCCCTACCCCGCCTTCCTTCCCCTACAGATTTATACGCTCTCCAAGTCATTCTACTTTGATCCATTCTCTCTAAATGACCAAACCACCTCAACAACCCCTCTTCAGCCCTCTGACAAATACTTTTAGTAACTCCACACCTTCTCCTAATTTCCACATTCCGAATTTTCTGCATAATATTTACACCACACATTGCCCTTAAACAGGACATCTCCACTGCCTCCAGCCTCCTCCTCGCTGCAGCATTTGCCACCCATGCTTCACACCCATATAAAAGTGTTGGTACCACTATACTTTCGTACATTCCCTTCTTTGCCTCCATGGATAACGTTTTTTGTCTCCACAGATACCTCAACGCACCACTCACCTTTTTTCCTTCATCAATTCTATGGTTAACCTCATCCTTCATAAAGCCATCCGCTGACACGTCAACTCCCAAATATCTGAAAACATTTACTTCTTCCATAATCCCTCTCTCCATTTTGATATCCAATTTTTCTTTATTTAAATCGTTTGATACCCTCATCACCTTACTCTTATCTATGTTCACTTTCAACTTTCTACCTTTACACACTCTCCCAAACTCGTCCACTAACCTTTGCAACTTTTCTTTAGAATCTCCCATAAGCACAGTATCATCAGCAAAAAGTAACTGTGTCAACTCCCATTTTGCATTTAATTCCCCATAATTTAATCTCACCCCTCTCCCCAACACCCTAGCATTTACTTTTACAACCCCATCTATAAATATATTAAACAACCATGGTGACATTACACATCCCTGTCTAAGACCTACTTTTACCAGGAAGTAATCTCCCTCTCTCCTACACACCCTAACCTGAGCCTCACTATCCTCATAAAAACTCTTTACAGCCTTTAGTAACTTACTACCTATTCCATACACTTGCAACATTTGCCACATTTTCCCCTATCCACTCTATCATATGCCTTTTCTAAATCCATAAATCCATAAATCCATAGTGTTGAATGATGAAAGTATTTTCTTTTTGGGGATTTTCTTTCTTTTTGGGTCACCCTGCCTCGGTGGGAGACGGCCGACTTGTTGAAAAAAAAAATAATAATAATAATAATAACGAGTGAGCTTTAGTTCCCTAAATTATGTAATAATAATACAGTGGACCCCCAAGTTTTGGTCATAATTCTTTCCAGAAGGCTGCTGAAGTGCCATTACCGAATGAATTTACTCCCTTAAGGAATAATGTCAAGTAGGTTAGTCCATTTCAGACCCCCAAAAATACTCTTACAAAAGCACTTACAATACGTATTATACTACTACTTACATAATTGTACGATTTCCGAGGTGACCGAAACTCGGAGGTCTACTGTAATTATTATAATAATAATAATAATAATAATGAGGAGCTTCGGAACGCCACCAACTCAGTGCACTGTTTACCTTGCTGTGGAAGCATTTCTCTTGTGTTTGCTTGCATTTTGTGCAGTTATTTTGCCAAATTTCTTTTTTCTAACCATGGGTCCTAAGAAAGTAAGTGCAAAGGACAGTGCTGAGAAGAAAAAGAGGATGATGTCCATGGAATTAAAGCATGAAATCATAGATAAACAAGCGAGGTGTGCGGGTTATGGGTCGAGGGGGAAGCGGGGGAAGCTTGCTCATAACTCGGATGTTGGCTTGTAACACAGAGCAAAAAATCAACTGAGTGACAGCTCGTATCTCAAACACGTATGTTGGGACACTCGTAAGTTGAGATTCCACTGTATACCTAATTCAGAAAATATGTGAATGATTTTAAAGACAGTAGTTTAAATTTGTACATTGATTCTGAGGGCACACAGATGTAGGCTTACATTACATTGCTAACTTGTGTAGATGTAGCATAGGATAAACAAAATCAAGTCATGTTAACTTATTTCAGTGGTCATACATTTATCTTAGAGTCCAATTTCTTGAATATCATATAGTGTTCTTATTTTCGTGAGGGGGTTATATTCTTTGAAAGCTCTGAAAACTGTAAATTTGTGAATGGTAAGGGGTTATTTATTGGGCAATAAGGCCATGTAGAATTGTGCATTCTTTGGTAACTTTGTGTGGGCAATATATAATTTTCTTATATGTGATCAGTGCAGTTTGCAAAACTGCACTCCAGGCCCACTCCATGGGCCTGGAGTGCAAATATTGAATAAAGGGAGAGACACTCATTCAAATGTTTCTGGCAGTTCTTCATGATTTAATCTATTTCTGTGTGGGTCATTCATCACAAGAGGCTTTAACACATAATGGTATCTGAAATGTTTGGAGAATGTACTGTACATTCTTTATACTATACCTTTGGCCACCTTTTCAAATTTGGGAGTTTTCAGAGGAAATAAAGTATAACTCTGTACAGTATCAAAGATATTGGTGGATAGACAGAATTTAAATCTGTTTTGCATCATAAAAAGCCTGGAACAAAAACTGCGTGAATCATGGGCAACCTTGTGAAGGGTCAGAGTTCAAGGGTTGGTCTGCTATTGTAGCTTTCACACAGGTTAAATTACACCACTCATGGCTAGCACATTATTCTCTTATCTTCTATACCAAACTTGCACTAAATGTAAGATTTTGCATTAATTTATGTTTATGCTGTAGCATCAGTATGTAGTATGAAATCAGAGCATAGTTACAGTGGACCCTCTGTTTTCGTCATTAATCCATTCCAGAGAGGCTGGCAAAAACTGAAACCATTTTCCCCCTAAGAAATAATGTACAGTATATCCAATTAATCTGTTTCAAACACCCAAGAGTATTAACAAAAAAATAATTTTTTCTTAGAGATTAAATGTAGATTTACATACAGAAAAGAATGAAAAATAAATATAAAGCACTAATAACATGTATAAATGAACATTTAACATCACACTTACCTTTATTGACGACTCTTGTTGGTGTATGGAAGATGGAGAGGAGGAGAGGCAAGTTTGTTTGGAGACAGGACAAAATGCTTCAATATGACACTAATATCACCTCTACAGCTTATTTATCTATCACAATTCATCTAATATGACATAAACAATATTAATAACATAGAAACATGATATAGTACAGTGGTCCCTCGGTTTTCGGTCATTTCCAAACTCGCCCTTTTATGTAAGTGTATTTTCGTAAGTGCTTTTGCAAGTGTATTTTTGGGGGTCTGAAATAGACTAACCTACGTGACATTATTTCTTAAGGAAGTAAATTCGTTCGGTAATGGCACTTGAGAAGCATTCTGGAAAGAATTTTCGGCGAAAACCGAGGGTCCACTGTATACTCTAGAATGAATAAAATGTCATTACGTATGTGAGGAGTGGTGGTAGTGTTATTGTTGTTGGGTTTATAAAGGCCACTGACCATAAGCCGTACATATTAGTGGTGGTGGTGGCGGCAGCAGAAGCCACCACCACTATTCACACTGAAACAATGTACATAATTTATAAATAAGACATATTTGCACTTTAATTTATGAATAAGAAATATTTACACTTTAATTTATAAATAAGAAATATGTATTTACACTTACCTTGGAGGAGCTGGCAGAGGGTGGCATTGTTCTCAGTGCCCCTATATACCTCAAACAACAATGGAGGAGTTAAGTTTCGTGTTGTCATTTTTCTGTCACTTAATCACTTAACTTACTTGCTAGACTGTTAATGCTACACTTTGTCGCTGGCTGGCGCTATAGCCTATATCGACTCCTGCTGCTTTAGTATCGTACATATCATAGAATCACTGAATCACTGAAGAAAGCACATTCTCCCCTCTCTCTTCCTCCTCCACTTTGGTACTTTGCTATGATTTCTTTCTTTAATTCTATGGTGTTCCACACTTTCTTTACCAAAGGACTGGCACTAGGAGCTTTCTTTGGGCCCATGGTGGCTTATTTAGCAGTCACACAATAAACAAGTGCTAAAAACAATGGAGTATTACGAAATGTTTCGTATGACCTCACAGGATATATTCACTCACCGAGAAACGACATGACTGTCTGAGAATGTGTGTGGGAGGCAGCTTTGTGTGCGCGTGGGGCACTCAGACAGGTTCCATACCATCGACAAACACGGAGCCAGTATTTTGACAAAAAAAGTCGGCGATAACTGAAATTGACGATAACAGAGATCGACGAAAAGGGAGGGTCCACTGTACTTATAAATTATGTAAATGGCTATTTCCTGTGCTGTAACACTTTCTGATTGAATCTTCTTATTCTACCAGTCATAGGGAAGTAATAAACCCATAGGGATCATACAGTAAATGAGAAATGGGAGGCAGTCACTTTTAGTCCAAGGTAGAGAAGGAAATCTTCAATTCCTTGGATTATGAAACTCTCACTGGCACCAAAGTATCCCCTTCCTCAATAAAGAAAATTTTTAATAGAGTGAATGAGAAAAGTATATAATTCATCTGTTGTTTTCCAGATAGTGTGGCAACAGTGCACTTTTCCAGCAAGCTGGTATGAACTGCTGCTAGAGTATAAATAATACAGTGAACCCTCGGTTTTCGCTGAAAATTCTTTCCAGAATGCTGCTCAAGTGCCATTACTGAACGAATTTACTTCCTTAAGAAATAATGTCACGTAGGTTAGTCTATTTCAGACCCCCAAAAATACACTTGCAAAAGCACGTACGAAAATACACTTACATAAAAGGGCGAGTTTGGAGATGACCGAAAACTGAGGGACCACTGTACAGTGGTCCCTCAGTTTTCGTTCATCTCCAAACTCGACCATTTATGTAAGTGTATTTTCGTAAGTGCTTTTGTAAGTGTATTTTTGGGGGTCTGAAATGACTAATCTTATTTACGTTTGTCCTTATGAGAATAAATTCGTTCGGTAACGGCACTCAAACAGCATTTTGGAACGAATTTTCAACGAAAACCGAGGGTCCACTGTATATACCTTTTGCACTAAAGTTTTTTTTTTTTAACACTGGCCATCTTTCATCATGGTAGGGTTCCCACAAAGAAAACACTTTCACTGTCATTCATTCAATCACTGTCTTTCCAGAAGGGTGCTGACATCACAGTTTAGATGATTCTTCAGAGAGCATGCACTAGTGCACTCTCCCTCCAACCTTTCCTATGATGAGTCTTACCCCTTCTCTCCACCCCAGATTTATACGCCCCCCTAGTCATTCTATTTTTCCTCATCCTCTGTAAGTGTCCAAACCACCTCAACAACCCCTCCAAACTCCAAATTCTCTGCATAATATTTACACTGCACAATGCTTTCAAATATGGTATCTCTATTGCCTCCAGCCTTCTCTCTGCAACATTCGAAACCCATGCTTCACACCCATACAACAGTGTTGGTATCACTATATGTACAGTGGTACCTCAGTATACGTCCTTAATCTGTTCCAGGACCTCGGACTTGTACCAAACAGGGCATATACCAAATGAATTTTCCCATAAGAAATAATATAGGGAAAATGATTAATACATTCCCATGAAAAAAAAAAATCCTATTGTTATTGGCATATTATACATTGATGGGGTTGTATAAAATAATTTAAACACTGCTTAATGCTAAAATACATACGTACATAAATACAAAAGAATTAGAAGAAATAAATGCAAATTTAACCTCTCTTTACTTTGCTGAAAAGAGTTGAGTGCCTACTAGGATAGTGCTGAGAAGGGAGGAGGAGGAAGTGTTATTGTTTGGAAGGAGAGTACCCTTCTCTTTTCTGTCTTTTCCCTATTTGGACCTGGTTGAAGCTCACCAGGTTTGACTTTTACTAAAAATCTGTCCAAAGAACTTTGCTTATGCCTTCTCAGGATGTTTCGGAAATGTGACATTGACTGGACATTCCAGACAATGCTATTACGGTTTGTTTGGGCTTTGTTGGGGTGGTACTTCTCTGCAAAGTTTTTGACGTCCATCCATTTGCCAAAGATTTCCTTGATTAATGAAGTAGGAGCTTCCTCTATCTCCTCTTCCGAGCCTGAGTGCATCCATCTTAGTCTTGTGCTCCTGCTTCTCAAGTTCCTGCAGCTCCTCAGTGGTCAGCTCTTCCCTGTGCCCCTGCACTAACTCCTCCACATCCAGAGAGAGGTAAACAAGGGTAGTGCGCGGTGTCGTGACTCATTTTGACCCATACAAGTTCTAGCACTCGAATCGTATTTCAAACAAAGGTCGTATACCAAGCAAAAATTTTAATGTCCAAACAGTACGTATACCAAGTTGGACTTATTCCAAAGCGGACGTATACCGAGGTACCACTGTACTCTGGTACATTCCATTTTTTTGCCTCCATGGATAAAGTTCTTTGTCACCACAGATGCCTTATTGCACTACCTACCTTTTTACCTTCAGCATTTCTATAGCTCACATCATCTCTCATAGAACCATCTGCCAACAAGTTCACTCCTAAATACCGAGCGTATTTACTTCCTCCATAGTTCTTCCCTCCAGTCTAATATCTATTCTCTTTCTTTCTGCCTATATTTTCTGATACTCTCATCACCTTGCTCTTTCCTAAGTTTACTTTTAATTTCCTTCTTTTGCATGCCCTTCTTAATTGTTTATCAACCTTTGCAACTTCTTCAAATCTCCCAAAATAACTGTCATGAGCAAAAAGTAACTGTGACAATTCCCACTCCATGCCAAATTTACTATCTTTAAATCTCGCATCTCTCCCTATCACCTAAATATTCATTTGTTTTACAACCCCATCTATAAATATGTTAAACAACCATGGTGACATTAAACATCCCTTACTTTTACTGGGAAATAATCTCAATCTCCTCTACATACCTTAATCTGTGCCTTGCAGTCTACATAAAAACTCTTTATAATAATAATAATAATAATAATAATAATAATAATAATAATAATAATAGTTTATTTAGACATAATACAATGATACATAGTTAGGTAGACATGATACAATGATACATAGGTATAAATGAGGTGTACATGCCAAAAGCCCCTAATATGCTGTGCATTGCAGGCATTCTTAAGATTAAGTAATAGTAGACTACATGATAAAAAAATATGGTTGAAAATTTATAAAATAAGTATAATTGTGTATCTAAGTTGTATAATTTGAATATAAGTTGAACATAATAATTTATTAATAGTAACAATGCAATTAATTGCAATTAATTGTATAGAAGTATGTCGAGACGACATACGTAACATGACTGAGCTGTACGGTTCGTACTTCTAACGGTTGTTACCATAGCTGTCCACGTGATCAACATCCTCTGCCCATGTGATCTTTCGTTAGCCAATCATAGGCCTCCCTTTTTGAACGCCCCAGGGTCGTGCGGGCCAGCAGCCAGTTCCACCCTGATAGGCAGTGTAGACGGATGTAGGCCTAAGACTCTCGGCTCCCATATATCTAACGCCTCAAATAAACGCTACCATACCAAGCTCATCTTTAATATACGTATTACCAAATCTACGCAAGAACCCCCACAACACAAATGCTTTAAGTAATCTATGACCTGCAACATCTGCCATATTGCTTCATTATATGTCCTATCATGTGCCTTTTCTAAATCCATAAAAATGTAATGAAGAGTTCTTTACCTTTATCTAAGTATTGGTCACTTTTGTGCTTCACTGCAAATACTTGGTCTACACATTCCCTAACTTTCCTAAAACCTCCTTGTTCCTCTACAATCCTACTATCTGTCCTACATATAATTCTTTCAAAAACAGTTATACCATACACTTCACTAGTTATACTCGGCATTTTTTTTTTTCTTCGACAAGTTGGCCGTCTCCCACCGAGACAGGGTGACCCAAAAAGAAAGAAAATCCCCAAAAAGAAAATACTTTCATCATCATTCAACACTTTCACCTCACTCACACATAATCACTGTCTTTGCAGAGGCACTCAGATACAACAGTTTAGTATAGTCCCTCCAAACTGTCAATATCCCAGACCCCTCCTTTAAAGTGCAGGCATTGTACTTCCCATTTCCAGGACTCAAGTCTGGCTATATCTATAATAACCAGTTTCCCTGAATCCCTTCACTAAATATTACCCTGCTCACACTCCAACAGCTCATCAGGTCCCAAAAACCATTCATCTCCATTCACTCCTATCTAACATGCACACAGTAGGCTTATTTCCCTATAATTCTTACTTTTTTCCCTTTTTCCTTATAGTACAAAGGAACTATACATGCTCTCTGCTAATCCCTACATACCTTTGCTCCTTTTGTGCATATATTGAAGAAATGTACCAACCACTCCAAAATTATATCCCAGCTGCTTTTAACATTTTTACCCCAACTGCTTTACCCCTTCATTCTACTCATTGCCTCATGCACCTCCTTCAGACTCGCATCTGGTTCTCCCTCACTCCTAAAAGTTGTTATACCTCCCTGCCCAATGCAAATCATTTCCTCCCTTTATCAACATTCAATAGTTCCTTAAAACATTTCCTCATTTAATGGCTCCCCTCTTTTGTTTTTAACTGTTAAATCTATTTGTTGTCTAAGCTTTCTCAAATTATAAATAAATAAATTGACTTAAAAAAATGGCCCTGTGAATGTTTGCACCATTCTGTCTACCAGGCTAAGAATCATAGATTCTGGCTAGAAATTGGATGGGTGACTTTTGACTTGCCGAGTTGGTAAAATTAGCAGTTGGTTTTTTTTTCAACAAGTCGGCCGTCTCCCACCGAGGCAGGGTGACCCAAAAAGAAAGAAAATCCCCAAAAAGAAAATACTTTCATCATCATTCAACACTAAAAAGTCAACTAAAATGCCGGGAACAATGGGCTAGTAACCCCTTTTCCTGTATAGATTTACTAAAATTAGCAGTATAGTAGTATATTGTATGTTAAACCTTTGACATAACAAACTAATACAGGAAAGTGGTTGGCGGGTAATGGCAGCTGTGTTGGATAGGGAAGAGATTATTTTGCCATGATAGTAACAATAATGGACAATTGTACAACAAAAGCCCGTTTCCAAATTAATTGACCCAACGGATTTTGTTCCATGTTTTTGGAGACCATTATACAGTCTGTTATATCGAGAATTTACCATTTTTTTACTAATTGAACCTCTCGGTTATGTCATACGGTAGGTTGATCTGTGAAGGCAAATCTGGTCAGGGTGGTCAACTGAACATGATATTCATAAATTCCAAGGAAATACAGTACATTATTTTTGTGACCTGCAGTAATTATTTTCTTTATTTTTTTTTATTACCACAGACAAAGCATTTTTATCACCATAATTTACATTTGAACTTATTTAGGCTCATTTAGTTGATAGCTTCCATCTTTCATCAGTGGTGGTCTTCTTTAGAGAGACTTGAATCACCGTTACAAGTGGTGGTAGTTCCTACAGTGACCACTGAATTAGCATTACAAGTGGTGGTGGCCTCTCCAGGGGCCACTGGATAATTAGCACAGGTAGTGATGGTGGTGGTTGTCCATCCGGGTGCCTTTGAATCACCGACATAAGTAGTGGTCCTTCCAGGCACCATTGAATCACCATCATAAGTAGTAGTGGTCCTTCCAGGCACCATTGAATCACCATCATAAGTAGTAGTGGTCCTTCCAGGCACCATTGAATCACCATCATAAGTAGTAGTGGTCCTTCCAGGCACCATTGAATCACCATCATAAGTAGTAGTGGTCCTTCCAGGCACCATTGAATCACCATCATAAGTAGTAGTGGTCCTTCCAGGCACCATTGAATCACCATCATAAGTAGTAGTGGTCCTTCCAGGCACCATTGAATCACCATCATAAGTAGTAGTGGTCCTTCCAGGCACCATTGAATCACCATCATAAGTAGTAGTGGTCCTTCCAGGCACCATTGAATCACCATCATAAGTAGTAGTGGTCCTTCCAGGCACCATTGAATCACCATCATAAGTAGTAGTGGTCCTTCCAGGCACCATTGAATTGCCATACGTAGTGATGGTTATTCAGGGGTCATTGAATCACCATACGTAGTGGTGATCCTTCAGGGGTCATTGAATCACCATACGTAGTGGTGATCCTTCAGGGGTCATTGAATCATCATACGTTGTGGTGGTCCTTCAGGGATCATTGAATCACCATACGTAGTGGTGATCCTTCCAGGGACTACTGAATCACCATATCTTCAGGGGCCAGTGAGTTGCCACCCTACTGTTTTTTCTTTTGTTCCTTCCTATTTTTTGCTACTGCTCTTCTCTTGTTTTGTATCATTTTTGTATCATTGTGTACTTTCTGTTGTCTGAGCTCTATCATGTTGCTTTGTTCCTGTTGGTGCTGCATACTTCAGTGCTGATCTTATGTAGTGGTAGTAGTTACCAGGGTCAAGGACCGGGCCGCAGGGGCGTTGACCCCCGGAACACCCTCCAGGTATCTGTGAAAAGGCTTTTGACTAATACACTTGGTCTGTTCGTGTGTGTATGTACACACACATACACCTATGCTCACCTATTTGTGGTTGCAGGGGTCGATTCTCATCCTGGTGTTTGTGTGGCCCCGCCTCGTCGCTAGTCGCTTCTGAGTTCACCTCTCTGGCCTTGAGAGCCCTATCCTAACTTAAAGCTGTGTTTGTAGGGAAGGTGGTGTGTTTGTAGGGAAGGTGGTGTGTTTGTAGGGAAGGTGGTGTGTTTGTAGGAGTGGTGTTGTAGGAAGGTGGTGGTGTGTTTTGTAGGAAGGTGGTGTTGTAGGAAGGTGGAATGTGTTGTAGGGAAGGTGTGTGTTTGTAGGAAGTTTTTGAGAATGGTGGTGTGTTTGTAGGGAAGGTGGTGTGTTTGTAGGAAAGGTGTACTCACCTAATTGTACTCACCTAATTGTGGTTGCAGGGGTCGAGACTCAGCTCCTGGCCCCGCCTCTTCGCTGTCCGCTACTGGGTCTCTGCTCTCCCTGCTCCATGAGCTTTATCATACCTCGTCTTAAAACTATGTATGGTTCCTGCCTCCACTATATCTTTCTCTAGACTATTCCACTTCCTGACTACTCTGTGGCTGAAGAAATCCTTCCTAACATCCCTTTGACTCATCTGAGTCTTCAGCTTCCAGTTGTGTCCCCTTGTTTCTGTCTTCCCTCTCTGGAACATCCTGTCCCTGTCTACCTTGTCGATTCCCCGCAGTATTTTGTATGTCGTTATCATGTCTCCTCTGACCCTTCTTTCCTCCAGTGTTGTTAGTCCTATTTCCCTCAACCTTTCTTCATAGGACAGACCCTGAGTTGTGGAACTAGCCTTGTCGCAAACCTTTGCACTTTCTCTAGTTTCTTTACGTGCTTGACCAGGTGTGGGTTCCAGACTGGTGCTGCATATTCTAGTATGGGCCTGACGTACACGGTGTACAGTGTCTTGAACGATTCCTTGTTTAGGTAACGGAACGCTAATCTTAGGTTTGCCAGTCGCCCATATGCTGCCGCAGTTATCTGGTTGATGTGTGCCTCCGGAGACGTACTTGGCGTTATACTCACCCCAAGGTCTTTCTCCTTTCCTGAGGTTTGTAGCCCTTGTCCACCTAGCCTGTACTCTGTCAGCGGTCTTCTCTGTCCTTCTCCGATCTTCATGACTTTGCATTTGGTGGGATTGAATTCAAGAAGCCAGTTGCTAGACCAGATGTCAAGCTTGTCCAGGTCTGTTTGAAGTCCTGCTTGGTCCTCTTCCGATGTGATTCTCCTCATTAATTTCACATCATCTGCGAACAGAGACACTTCTGAGTCTATCCCATCCGTCATGTCGTTTACATATACCAAGAATAACACTGGTCCTAGGACTGACCCCTGCGGTACGCCGCTCGTCACAGGCGCCCACTGTGATACCTCATCACGCACCATGACCCGTTGCTGCCTCCCTGTGAGGTATTCCCTGATCCATTCCAGTGCCCTTCCTGTTATACATGCTTGTTCTTCCAACTTCTTTACTAATCTCATGTGAGGAACTGTGTCGAAGGCCTTCCTTCAGTCCAGGAAAATGCAATCAACCCACCCTTCTCTCTCTTGCCTTACCTCTGTTACTTTATCATAGAACTCTAGGAGATTTGTTACACAGGATTTGCCTTCCCGGAATCCGTGCTGTCTGGTGTTTATTATCCTGTTCAGCTCGAGGTGCTCCACCATTCTTTTCCTGATGATTTTCTCCAGGACTTTGCACACTATACATGTAAGTGACACCGGTCTATAGTTTAGTGCCTTTTTTCTGTCTCCTTTTTTAAAGATGGGGACTACATTGGCCTTCTTCCATACCTCAGGTATCTGCCCATTTTCAAGGGATGTGTTGAATATAATGGTAAGTGGCACACTCAGTACCTCAGCTCCTTCCCGAAGAATCCACGGGGAGATATTGTCCGGACCCATCGCCTTTGAGGTATCAAGGTCACTGAGTAACTGCTTCACCTCCTCCTCAGTTGTGTGTATGTCCTCTAGCACTTGGTACATCCCTTGTTGGTGATGCACCCCATCCTGTCTACCCAGCTGCCTTATTTCCTCCACAAGGTGGTGTGTTTGTAGGAAAGGTGGTGTGTTTGTAGGAAAGGTGGTGTGTTTGTAGGAAAGGTGGTGTGTTTGTAGGGAAGGTGGTGTGTTTGTAGGGAAGGTGGTGTGTTTGTAGGGAAGGTGGTGTGTTTGTAGGGAAGGTGGTGTGTTTGTAGGAAAGGTGGTGTGTTTGTAGGATAGGTGGTGTGTTTGTAGGAAAGGTGTGTTTGTAGGAAAGGTGTGTTTGTAGGAAAGGTGTGTTTGTAGGAAAGGTGGTGTGTTTGTAGGCAAGGTGTGTTTGTAGGAAAGGTGTGTTTGTAAGGTAGGTGGTGTGTTTGTAGAAAAGGTGTTTGTAAGCAAGCTGTGTTTGTAGGAAAGGTGCGTTTGTAGGGTAGGTAGTGTGTTTGTATTAAAGGTGTTTATAAGCAGTGTAGGAAAGGCGTGTTTATAGGGAAGGTGGTGTGTTTGTAGGGAAGGTTTGTATGGAAGAAAGTGTGTTCGTAGGGAAGGAAGGATTTGTGTGGAGAGGTGGTGGTGTGCGTTGGTAGAATTGCTGCTGGTAGTGGTGCAAATACAGTAATAAGGGCAATAATGACGACGGTAATTACTCTGATGAGAGTAATTTTACTGATGATGACAGAGGTGGCACTGGCATCTTGATGACGGTAATAATGATGGCACCAGTATTTCTGGTGATATTACTGATGGTGCCGCTACTGCTACTAACAGCACAAACTGCTCCTTGCTACAGAGAGGGAAAAATCTGGGTCCTAGTGTAGGGCGTCTGCCTGAAGTTTACCAGATCAGCTGCACCACTGCATTGAATGATCCACATGAGTTCAGTACTTCACGTCATCATAAAATAGTCATTGCTACATGGGTTGTGGATGACATTACTGCCATTGTTTCCGAGGTGAATAGTATTGGTGTACACACCTCACTGGCTGCTGTGGCAGACGTAGGGGTGAGGTAACCAGGAGAGCTGCAGCAGCAGCAATAGATACTGTACATTAAGCAAAAATTAGGATTGGTAGTATTATTGATCAATAAGACAAATGTGCAACACCTGGGCGTCATTATTGGAGAGATGTTTCGCTTGTGCATCACGCTGTATCAGTCTAATACAGACGCTTGAGCATGTTGACTTGTAACTGGAGTCAGGGGAGAAGTGTAGCAGTTGAAGACGACATGGTCACATATGGGCAGGACCCACTAGTAGAAGTAGGTCATGCCTGTAAGGGGATCCACCTTATGAGCATGACCTGCTGCCATTAGTAGGCCCCGCCCACATGTGACGATGTCTTCAGCTACTGCACTTCACCTCTGGCTCCAGTATGCAAGTTTTCATCTTCATACTTCTTTCTGTATTAGCGTCGGTGATAGTGGTGGTGGTTACCTAAAGGTTACCAGAAGACGATTTTGTGGTCACTGGCCCCGTCGCCCGTTCCCAGGCCACGCCTGGTTGATGGCCTGTCCAACGTAAATACGATAGCTTGATTGATCAGGGACTGGCTTGAGATAACAGGTTACTTCTAGAAGACAACGAGAGGTCTGTTGATAACTCCCGTTATGTCGTATCAGTATCATATGTACACTTGTGTAGTGTACCAGCATTCAGCATTCATCCCACTTATACAGCTGGTCCCTTTGCGTGTGACGTCACGATACCCGCTGACGTCAGAGGCTCAGCGCATGTGCACAGTCTCAGATAGGCGTACATCCTCACTAGCGTTAGACCTAGAACTGGACAGACGGTGGCTGGACTCTCTCCTACTGATACCGTAAATATACCGTAACCATCCTACAAGGAGTGTCTATGTCTACCTAAATATCTCTCCCAAGACCCACACAACAGTTATGATAAATTAGACACACTGGAGGATGGGTATGGGGTGCATAATAAAGATATTAAACTAACGTGTAACACTTGGGTATCTTTACTGAGGAAACGTTTCGCCACACAGTGGCTTCATCAGTGCATACAAAGAAGAATCGTGAAGAACAGGAGGAGTTTGAGGTAATCAGTCCCTTGAGTCGATGTTGTCAGTCCATCAATCTCGAAAAGAATACAGCATATGTGCGAAGAAGTAGCTTATATACCGTAGGCAGGAGAGGTGCAGCAGTCGTAGGTGGTGTCACATTTGACCAATGTGTAAGTAGGTCGTGCCCAAGGGTTAGGCAAGTGAAGAATTCCCTGTATTAAGATCCCGTTATGTATGGAGGGTGTTATAGTCTTGGTCCCTTTTCTCTTCTTATCTCTCATTCTGCTTCTTATTTTTGTTTACACTGTTTGCCAAGCCTCTTGCTTTCGTGGGGAGCAGTTTCCGTGTGAATTAAGTGATAATGGTGCCGTTGGTGGAGAGGTGGTGGTGCCGTTGGTGGAGGGGTGGTGGAGATGGTGCTAGTGCCAGTGGTGGAGGTGGTGCTAGTGCCAGTGGTGGAGGTGGTGCTAGTGCCAGTGGTGGAGGTGGTGCTAGTGCCAGTGGTGGTGGTAATGGTCATACACAAGTCATAAAATATTGTGTATCAGCACGGTGTGAGAGTTATTGTGTCAGTGAGGGAGTTACTGCTCTCTTACCTCACACGCAACACTTGCATTGTGCAACATCTGTCACCAAGTGTTTCTTACACTTGACCACAAATGACAAAAGCTGCACACTTGGATATCTTCTGGTATTTCTTATGTCTCCCAAACTGGTTTTTATGTCTGTTCATCCTTTAACAGACAGACGTTTTCTTACCTCATTAGCTCAGTCCAGCATTTCCTCTCCAAATTGTTGGTTGGTTGTGAATTGTTTCAGCCATGGTATTGTGGCTCTTGTTTATGGTTGGTTGTGAATTGTTTCAGCCATGGTATTGTGGCTCTTATTTATGGTTAGTTGTGAATTGTTTCAGCCATGGTATTGTGGCTCTTATTTATGGTTGGTTGTGAATTGTTTCAGCCATGGTATTGTGGCTCTTGTTTATGGTTAGTTGTGAATTGTTTCAGCCATGGTATTGTGGCTCTTGTTTATGGTTAGTTGTGAATTGTTTCAGCCTTGGTATTGTGGCTCTTGTTTATGGTTGGTTGTGAATTGTTTCAGCCTTGGTATTGTGGCTCTTGTTTATGGTTAGTTGTGAATTGTTCCAGTGATCATATTGTGACTTTGATCCTTCTGTTTCCCTCTAAATACAGTTCTTTTTTTTTTAAGTTATGATTTTTGTTACCTTTGTTAATTTTTTTTACTCATTATTTTATCCTGTGTCATCTCGTTTTTTCTTCAATTTTTTTAATGACATCGATGATTACTTCCTGGCGGATGTGTTCGAACCAGTATAGCTTTTTTTTTTTTTACATAATTACAAATTATTACGCTTTAGTTTTCCCTACACTGATGATTATGAATATTATATCTAAGAATTTATAAAAGGATTGATCCAAAGAGAAAATGAACACGTCATTATCAAATATTTTGATGTACTGTGGCTGCTTTCGTGAGTTTAAAGCCTTGCCCTGAGGCAAGGCTTTCTTGCTAACTGCTAGATTAATCAGGCTGTTG
Organism: Cherax destructor; assembly: GCA_009830355.1. Lineage (NCBI taxonomy): Eukaryota > Metazoa > Arthropoda > Malacostraca > Decapoda > Parastacidae > Cherax > Cherax destructor. Next base: position 129,981 of record WNWK01000438.1, on the reverse strand, counting down.
CTGCTACTGACATGCAAGTCTATGAATTTTCATTAAATATGCTAATATTTGCATATCAATGGTATACAATACCGACAAGATAATGAATTACACATGTGCAACATCTGGGTGTCTTGCTAACTCCTGACCCAACTCTTGGGTATGACTTACTTCCACTGGGGTATCCCGCCTACCCCAGCTGATGCCAGTATATAAGCACCAATCTTCCTGCTAAATGGTTATAACTATGACCATAATTTTTAAAGGGGTGGACCGGTAAGCCAGCGGAAGGCCTTGGTCAGATGGCCAAAAGCTCCGACGGCGGGTCGTCATATAAGACCCGCGTCAGGAAACACTTTGTCCTGTTTCCTGACGAACTTTACATAACCAGCCTGTGCTTCAGATTCTTCAAGTCAACGGTGCTCATCACCTGCTCCTAGGTTGAGGGACTGATTACCTCGTTTTCCACTGTCTTCTGTACATATTTCTAGTCTTCAAATTATGTCCATGTATTGATAAAGCCGCGAAACGTCTACAAAGTAAAGATACCAAGATGTTTCACATGTCTTAATTTCTCATCATGCTAATATTTACAAAGAAGCTCATTGAAAAACTGGAATATGTTATCGTGTGTTTACGCTCATTTCAAAGTCTAGCCGCTTTGACGTATACTACCACCCCCAGGATGCCACAATAAGCACCCAGGTAGGTGTTCATTGCTGGGTGAAGAGAGAGAAACAGGGTGTTAGGGAACTACCATACGTCTCGTCCAGTCCAGGAATAGGACCCAGATTCATTCTGACTCCCGAAATCGTAATGACACGATTGCAAACAAACCATACCACGGGTGGGGTTAGAGGGGACTTGAGCTAGAGTTCGTCATGGCCACGCTAGCGGGAGATTCGTCTGTAAAAAGTTGCATTTGTGGTCACAGTGGTGCCTATGCTAACCTTCCTATGGTGTATAAATATACCTAGTTGGATGAATCTTAATGTAGCCAGCTGGCCCAGTGGCTAGCGCGTATGTCTGGAGTTTTATGACTCTCTGGTCGCGGGTTCTAACCCCACCAGTGGTATGGTCAGGTTCATTCGGTTATGATACGAATGCCTGTGAAAATCATTGCGTGAGCAAAAAAAAAAAAACAGTTGAAGGTTGTATGTAAAGGTGTATGTGGTTAGTGCAGCAGATGGTGGAAGCAGCAGACGTGTTGTGTGACACTGTAGGTGAGTTACTTGGCAGTGTAGGTGGTAGTGGTTAGTAGAAGAGGAGGGCGGTGGTGGTGTAAGTGGCGGCGGTGTGTGATGGCAGACATTCCTTACTTATATCACTATTGTGATGCCGTTTTGGCCAGGCACTAGACCGTGGCTGGTTTACCGCTGTGTGCTTCATTGCAGCGTTCACCTCTCTCTGCTTGCTTGCTTACCACCATCAGTAGTCATGCTCTACAGAAATCACAGTTTAGCACTCTTGGCCTTCAAAAAAAAGTCCTGTACGAGTTTTTGAATAGAAATGGATAGACAAAGTTTTTAGATTGAATTTGGTTTAGTGTTTTTCATAATTATTATTTTTTATTATTATTATGCTGAATCCATTTCTGTTGGCGATGCCTGACCTCGCACCGGGCATAAACAAGAGAACCCTTAAAACCGGCCACAGGTATATTATAGGTATATCACAGCCTAAGATATATGATGTTAGAGTGTAGGCTACCTCTAGACTTAAAAATATTCTACTCCTTTTTAACGTGGTGTATTAAATAGTCTCGTATTTAACGTATTTTCAGGCATATAATACGCAATACAAAAGTACAACGGTAAATCGGTAATCATATTCAAGGGTTACCCTCTTACTTTACGCTAAAGCGTAACACAAAGCCTACCCTTGACTCACGAAATCGTAATGACACGATTGCAAACAAACCATACCACGGGCGGGGATAGAACCATACCACGGGCGGGGATAGAACCATACCACGGGCGGGGATAGAACCATGCCACGGGCGGGGATAGAACCATACCACGGGCGGGGATAGAACCATACCACGGGCGGGGATAGAACCATGCCACGGGCGGGGATAGAACCATACCACGGGCGGGGATAGAACCATGCCACGGGCGGGGATAGAACCATACCACGGGCGGGGATAGAACCATGCCACGGGCGGGGATAGAACCATACCACGGGCGGGGATAGAACCATACCACTGGCGGGGATAGAACCATGCCACGGGCGGGGATAGAACCATGCCACGGGCGGGGATAGAACCATACCACGGGCGGGGATAGAACCATACCACGGGCGGGGATAGAACCATACCACGGGCGGGGATAGAACCATACCACGGGCGGGGATAGAACCATGCCACGGGCGGGGATAGAACCATACCACGGGCGGGGATAGAACCATGCCACGGGCGGGGATAGAACCATACTACAGGCGGGGATAGAACCATATCACGGGCGGGGATAGAACCATACCACGGGCGGGGATAGAACCATACCACGGACGGGGATAGAACCATACCACGGACGGGGATAGAACCATACCACGGACGGGGATAGAACCATACCACGGACGGGGATAGAACCATACCACGGGCGGGGATAGAACCATACCACGGGCGGGGATAGAACCATACCACGGGCGGGGATAGAACCATACTATGGGCGGAGATAGAACCATACCACGGGCGGGGATAGAACCATACCACGGGCGAGGATAGAACCTTACCACGGGCGGGGATAGAACCATACCACGGGCGAGGATAGAACCTTACCACGGGCGGGGATAGAACCATACCACGGGCGGGGATAGAACCATACCACGGGCGGGGATAGAACCATACCACGGGCGGGGATAGAACCATACCACGGGCGGGGATAGAACCATACTATGGGCGGAGATAGAACCATACCACGGGCGGGGATAGAACCATACCACGGGCGAGGATAGAACCATACCACGGGCGGGGATAGAACCATACCACGGGCGAGGATAGAACCTTACCACGGGCGGGGATAGAACCATACCACGGGCGGGGATAGAACCATACCACGGGCGGGGATAGAACCATACCACGGGCGGGGATAGAACCATACCACGGGCGGGGATAGAACCATACCACGGGCGGGGATAGAACCATACCACGGGCGGGGATAGAACCATACCACGGGCGGGGATAGAACCTGCGGTTGAGAGTCATAAAAAAGGCGCGCCTTATATGTCGAAAAATACGGTATATATTGCACCCTTCAAGGATGGGGATGGGGGAAGGGGGCCTTGATACAGGTGAGGGATTTTTGGTTCAAGGAACCGGAACTAGCCTCCTTGGATCAAACCTGTTCCTTCCCCCCCGATTTGAATATCTCGAACAGTATTGGAGTTGAGCCTACATTTATATAGCAGTTTCTCTCAGGAGGCTACCCACAACACCAGACTAACGCGCACCTACCAACAGAACCTTGAACATGGTACACTGGTCCGGGAATTGAATCTGACACCTTTTTGCTTGTGAGCTATGTGCCACTTTGAGAGGGAGATGGTAACAGTATAGTAATGGTGTACAATACCGCCAAATAGATGAGTAAGACATATGCAACAGTGGCGGCATATATAGACAACAGGAGCAGTGTGAAGTAATGATGTGATCAAGGACTAAACACACCATCCGTACCTCTCCACTGTCTCCATATTTAGTCACCGCTATATCTGACTGATATAGCGAAACGTTTCGGAAATAAATATATCTAACTGCTGTACAGAGGATGGTGACCCACAGGAGGTCACGCAAGGTCACCACTTTCTCCTGTAGAAGTTTTGCTAACCCAGTTGGAGGTCAGGTCACAAAAAGGTCACCGCTTTCCTCTCCTGCTGTTTTTTTCAACCCAGCGGGAGCCTAGAGAAGCTTCCACGATCATCTCATGATGGATCGCGGGTCAGAGGTCAAACGGGTCGGGAAGGTCAAAGGTCACAAGGTGGCTGCCGAGGTTGAGAGGTTCAAGAGTGAGGTTACATTTGAAATTATGCTTGTTTACTGAAGAAGAGGCTCAAACATAAATTTGAGTTGAGTCACCTGGCCACAGGTCGCGCTGTGAGACATCTGTAGTTGATTGCGGGGTCACTACCCAAGCTGGACCTCCCGGTTGATGGCCTGATGGTGCCAGCCGCACGCACACCAACGTATGCACCACAACCTGGCTGATCAGGAACTGAATTAAGGAACTTATCAAATTCACTCTTAAAGACGGCCATGGGTTTGTGTTCAAGAGTTTTGGTCCCTCTTTAACGTATTGAGTTCTCTTTCAGTGTACCCATCATGCCTCTGCTTTTCATTGGAGGCATTTTTCACCTTGTGCTAAGCTCTTGCTTTCATATGGAATAATTTAAGTGTTCAGGTTTAGTACTAGTCCCAGGATTTTCCAAGTGTAGATTATAAGAACGTAAAGTCAGGTTCAACTAACACCCGCTCATGTACCTGTCCAACCTATTGTTAAAGCTATCCAAAGTTCTCTCTTCAGTGACGTTACTCGGAAGTTTGTTCCACTCATCCACAACCCTGTTGCAAAACAAATGATAACTAGTTCTTTCCTATATCCTTTCTAAATCTAAATTTGTAAAACTTAAATTCATTGCTGTGTGACCTCAGTCTATCCTCGTAGGAAAGATTTCTGATACATGGGATCAACTTCGTCATCGTTGTGTGTTTACCAGCACACTCATGTCCATCCTGTAATATTGAGACCAGAACGGAGCAGCATAATCTAAACAAGGCCTGCCTACCTGGAGTCTACCTGGAGGGTATTCCGGGGATCAACCCTCCCGTAGCCCGGTCCACGACCAGGCTTCCCGGTGGATCATGGCCTGATCAACCAGGCTGTTACTGCTGGCCACATGTAGTCCAACGTATGAACCACAGCCCGGCTGATCCAGCACCGACTCTAAGTATCTGTCCAGTTTCCTCTTGAAGGCAGCCAGGGGCCTATTGGTAAGTCCCCTTATGCATGGTGGGAGGCTGTTGAACAGTCTTGGGGGCCCCGGACACTTATTGTGTTTTCTCTTAGTGTATCAGGCCCAGGCCCAGACTCGTGGAACTCCGTGTTCATCAAGAACTGCAAGAAGCCCCTGTCGAGTGCCTTCAGCATTCTATGGAGAGGGAACATGGACACAGGGGTCATCCCACACTCACTAAAAACAACAGACGTAGCCCCACTCTACAAAGGTGGCAGTAAAGCAATTGCAAAGAACTACAGACTGATAGCACTAACGTCCCATATCATAAAAATCTTTGAAAGGGTTCTAAGAAGCAAGATCGCCAACCACCTAGATACCCATCAGTTACACAACCCAGGGCAACACGGATTTAGAGCAGGTCACTCCTGCCTGTCCCAGCTACTGGATCACTATGACAAGGTCGTGGATGCTGTATAGGATAAACGAAATACAGATGTAGTATACACAGACTTAGCAAAAGCTTTCGACAAGTGTGACCATGGTGTAATAACGCACAAAATGCGTGATAAAGGAATAACAGGAAAAGTTGGTAGATGGATCTATAACTTCCTGACAAATAGAACACAAAGAGTAATAGTAAACTGAGTAATGTCTGAGGCAGCTACGGTGAAAAGCTCTGTTCCACAAGGCACAGTACTCGCTCCCGTTCTATTCTTCATCCTCATATCTGACATAGAGATGTAAGCCATAGCTCCGTGTCTTCCTTTGCGGATGACACTCGGATTGCCATGGCAGTGACCTCCATCGAAGACACCGCAAGACTCCGAGTGGACATAAACCAAATCTTTAAATGGGCCACTCAAAACAATATGAAGTTCATTGAAGAGAAATTTCAACTAAGATATGGAAAACTTAGGAAATTAAAACTATCAGGGTATATGACAAATTCTAACCATACAATAGAGCGAAAAAGTAATGTGAAGGACCTGGGAGTGATAATGTCAGAGGATCTCGCCTACAAAGACTACAACACTGTATCTACCACATCTGCTAGGAAAATGATAGGATGGATAATGAGAACCTTCAAAACTAGGGATGCCAAGCCCATGATTCTCTTCAAATCGCTTGTTCTATCTAGGCTTGAATACAGCTGTACACTAACTGCCCCCTTCAAGGCAGGCGAAATTGCTGACCTGGAGAGTGTACAAAGAACTTTCACAGCAGACACAAGTACGATAAGGCACCTAAATTGCTGGGAACAGTTGAAGGCCCTTGATCTGTATTCCCTGGAACGCAGGCGAGAGAGATACATGATAATATACACTTCGAAAATCCTAGAGGGATTAGCACCAAACTTGCACACGAAAATCACTCCCTATGAAAGCAAAAGACTCGGCAGGAGATGCAACATTCACCCATTGAAAATCAGGGGCGCCACGAGTACACAGAGAGACAACACAATAAGTGTCCGGGGCCCAAGACTGTTCAACTGCCTCCCAGCATACATAAGGGGGATTACCAATAGACCCCTGGCTGTCTTCAAGAAGGCACTGGACAGGCACCTAAAGTCAGTACCTGACCAACCGGGCTGTGGTTCGTACATCAGTTTGCGTGCGACCAGCAGTAACAGCCTGGTTGATCAGACCCTGATCCACCATGAGGCCTGGTCTCAGACCGAGCCGCGGGGGCGTTGACCTCCGAAACCCTCTCCAGGTAAACCAATGGCGCCCCTACTTTTGCACCGCCTGCCCAGTCTTTTACTTTCGTAGGGAATGATTTGTGTGTGCAGATTCGGGACCATTCCTTCTAGGATTTTCTAAGTGTACATTATGATATCTCTCTCTCGTCTGTATTCCAACGAGTACAAGTCAAGTGCTTCCAAGCGTTCCCAGTAGTTAAGGTGTTTGATGGAACTTATATGTGCAGTAAAGGTTTTCTGTACACTCTAGATCGTATTACCTGACGATTCCTATTATTTATACTTCTTGAAATTAAGCCAAGATTTATATTAACTTTATTGTAACTACTTCTGTGCTATTGTATTGGTTTTAGGTTACTGCTAACTGGAACATCTCAGTCTTTATCGCATTTACTTCAAGCTCAACATTATTTAGTATATAATTTCCGTGGTTATTTTCTTTTCCTAAGACGAACCTTTCATTTGTGCACAGTGAACTGCATCTATCACTTCTCCGACCACTGCATCAACCTGTCATCCTGTAGCGCTCTAGTCCTCACCAAAATTTATTTGAAGTCCTATCTTAGTGTCATCAGCAAAGTTGCATATGTCGCTATTTATTCCATCACCTAAGTCATTTAGGTATAAAGTGAACAAAAAGGTCCCAGTTCTAACCCTTGTTGAACACCACTTGTGATGCATCCCCACTGATTTCTCCCCTTATTGCTTATTGGTCAACCTAACCTCTGTCCAGGAGAAAAGTTCCCTTCCTATTCCACGTTCCGCTACTTTCTTAAACAGTCTCCTGTTTACACAATATAGTATTCATTATTGTGCTCTACCACCTCGAATAGCTAAGTGATAAAAAGGTTAGTAAATTTGTAAGGCAAGAGCATTCCTTTATAAAATCATACTGAGACTCATTGATCAATTTATATATTTCAAGGTGGCTTCAAATTAACTCTGCAACTATTGATGCTATCAGTTTTCCCACAGTTGAGTTTAGGCTGGTTGGTCTGTAATTTGAAGCAAAGGGCCTATTTCCCGGTTTGTAAATAGGTACCACATTTGCCATTTTCCACTTCTGGTAAGATACTCGTTTGTAGTGATCTATTGAAATGGTTTGCAAAGTTCCTCCATACATGCCTTCCTAACCCTTGAGAACAGTTCATCAGGGCCCAGTGATTTGTTTGGTTCTTAATCAGTTTATTTGTCTGAGAACCATGACTCTAGTGACTTTGATCGTTCATAACTTATTTTCGTTCTGTCCTATATAATTATTGATTTCTGGAATATCTAGTATTTCTCTAATGTTAAAATTGTGCATATTTCTTTGTCACTGACAGTAAGCCGGCCTGAGTGACTTTTAAGTAGGCCTGTTTCTTCCCTAACATTACTACTATATACCTAAAAGAAACCTTTTTGGATTGGACTTTGATTATCTCACGACTTTAATTTCAAAATATCTTTGTGTATGGATCCTGCCTCCACTACATCACTCTCCAGATTGTTTCACTTCCTGACAACTCTATGACTTAAGAAATGCTTCCTAACATCCCTGTGACTCATCTGAGTCTTCAGCGTCCAATTGTGACCCCTTGTTGCTGTGCCCCATCTTTGAAACATCCTGTGCCCATCAACCTTGTCAATTCCTCTCAGTATTTTATATATCTTTATCATGTTGCCTCCTGTCCTCCAGTGTTGTCGGGTCAATTTCCCTTAACCTCTCCTTGTAGGACATGCCCCTTAGCTCCGGGACTAGTCTTGTTGCAAGCCTTAGCACTTTCTCTAATTTCTTGACGTGCTTAACCAGATGTGGGTTCCAAAGTGTGTGTGTGTGTACTCACCTAATTGTACTTACCTAGGTGTAGTTGCAGGGGTCGATTCATAACTCCTGGCCCCGCCTCTTCACTGGTCGCTACGAGGTCCACTCTCTCCCTGCCCCATGATCTTTATCGTGTGTGTGTACTCACCTAATTGTGGTTGCAGAGGTCGATACTCAGCTCCTGGCCCCGCCTCTTCACTGTCCGCTACTGGGACTCTTCTCTCCCTGCTCCATGAGCTTTATCATACCTCGTCTTAAAGCTATGTATGGTTCCTGACTCCACTACATCGTTTGCTAGACTATTCCACTTCCTGACTACTCTATGGCTGAAGAAATGCTTCCTGACATCCCTTGTTTCTGTGTTCCCTCTCTGAAACATCCTGTCACTATCTACCTTGTCGATTCCCCGCAGTATTTTGTATGTCGTTATCATGTCTCCTCTAACCCTTCTGTCCTCCAGTGTTGTTAGCCTTATTTCCCTCAACCTTTCTTCGTAGGACAGTCCCCTGAGCTGTGGAACTAACCTTGTCGCAAACCTTTGCACTTTCTCTAATTTCTTGACGTGCTTGACCAGGTGTGGGTTCCAGACTGGTGCTGCATACTCTAGTGTGGGCCTGACGTACACGGTGTACAGTGTCTTGAACGATTCCTTGTTAAGGTAACGGAACACTAATCTTAGGTTTGCCAATCTCCCATAAGCTGCTGCAGTTATTTGGTTGATGTGTGCTTCCGGAGACGTGCTTGGCGTTATACTCACCCCAAGGTCTTTCTCCTTTAACGAGGTTTGTAGCCTTTGTCCACCTAGCCTGTACTCTGTCAGCGGTCTTCTTTGCCCTTCCCCGATCTTCATGACTTTGCACTTGGTAGGATTAAATTCGAGAAGCCAGTTGCTAGACCAGATGTCTAGCTTGTCCAGGTCTCCTTGAAGTCCTGCTTGGTCATGTGTGTGTGTGTGTGTGTGTGTGTGTGTGTGTGTGTGTGTGTACAAAAATACATAGGAGTACACGGGGAAAGAGACTGCAGATGATTTGTGAGTCCATGCTGAGGCTGTCTACTGAGAACTATCTGCTTCGGCCTGAACGAAACACTACAGTGTGCAAGTCAAGGATAGTAAAGCAAAAGGCTTCCTCCCCACCTTCCACTCCCTCCTGCCACTGTGGCATAAAACAGAGAGATAAAGATAGATGGTGATGGAGAAGCAGGTGTTGGGAGATACCTGTATCTTCCGGGAGTGCCTGCACCACCTGCCTCTGTTAGCACTCGTGTCTTTACTCTTGTTGACCAACACCACTGTGTGTATATATGCTCGTCTGGGAAGTACAGTTAGGTAGGTACCTTGTTTCTCTTATACTCAGTGGGAGCTGCCGTCCACTGTGTATTGTATTACCCACACCAATGTTAACACTTCCCCACCAGCATAGTGATAATTGGAACACTAGATTATCCAATAACCAGAGGAGACATGATTACAACGTATAGGATACTCAGTTATTGTTATTATTATTATTATTATTATTATTATTATCCTCCAGGGGTATGGATGTACAGTTAGTGTGTTTCAGGGGTAGCTAAGGTACTCGGGATTTACTTGTAACACCAAGAGAAACTCGGTAAAACATGACAGGGAATATTCTACCTGTGTGTTAATTACCATTTTGTCCTAGGCACATGTCGATTAGACACTAGGCCTGTTGTATATATTATATATATATATATATATATATATATATATATATATATATATATATATATATATATATATATATATATATAGTGTGTGTGTGTGTGTAAGGAAACACTTCGAAATGTTTCGGCCCCGCCGGGAATTGAACCCGGGCCCTCCGTGCGTGAAGCGAGAGCTTTAGCCACCATGCCATTGGGGCGTGTGTGTGTGTGTGTGTGTGTGTGTGTGTATACTCACCTATTTGTGGTTGCAGGGGTCGAATCGTAGCTCCTGGCCCCGCCTCTTCGCTGGTCGTTACTAGGTCCACTCTCCCTGCTCCAAGAGCTTTATCGTATCGTGTGTGTGTGTGTGTTTGTTTAGAGAAAAAGAGAAAGGGGGTGGGGGAATTGGTGGGAAGGGGAGGGGATGAGTGTTGGGTTGGATGAGGCGTGGTTGGCTACATGGGGTGGGAGGAAGCGGCTGTGTGGTTCAGTATCGGCTGAGCCGCCCGAGTGTGTGTTTCATATACTTGTATTCGTAGTGATCAAGCAGCCTCGTCAATGGTAATCGAGGTGTGCGAGGTCCCTGAGCCACATGGGTGGCCTGATATTTACACTTAAACTCATGTACGAACTTCGCCATCACTTCCTCCGCTAGGGCATTCATTCTATCACTTCTTACGTATCTTGGGTCACACACAGATGGTGAACACATGTCTAACGTGTCTCCCTGTGCTGCTGTGGCCAGGTCAAGATTACACACCTGAATACGGTCACCACGATGCAGTTGTAAAACCAAGAACTGAGTTTTGTGTAAGAGTTTATAAGCTAGTGTTGTCAGCATCTGTAGTGATGTTCTCTTATGGTAGCTTCAGTGAACGCTTACACTTGTAAAATTAAGTTGACATGATATAATTCATTTTAACATTAAAGCAAGGGTCAGCGTATGAGATTAGAGAGGCTTGCATTTGTAATATTTTGCATTGCAATAAGCGCAAATACGAACGTGATCAATTAAGACAGAATAATGGAGAATCAAAGCATAAATTCGTGCTTATCAAAGCTGGCAGCAGCTAGTAGTGTTGACACGTGTGAGATGAGAGAAACAGCCATCAAGGCAGCACATGCCGCTACCGGCACATCTTCAAAGGGAAACAGCAGGAAAACAAAGAAATTTTCTCGTATACGTATGAGCGGGGACCTTGTACAGCGACTCCGAGGATTCACCGATGATGAGGATGCAGTGGAATGGGACCTATCAGGGTGTAGTGTTGTCACTCCCCTCGCTGAAGTCCACACTCCTAGGAGCAAAAGGGGTGTCCACACACTTCCTCAGGTTTCTGAAGCTTTTGATAACACTAGATACAAAGCTTCAAACTTTAGAGGACCCGGGGCCTTGTTCTTAAGCGGAGGCACTTCTGAGGATGAAGGTATTTCTGATCTTGCGTTGTCTCCCAGTCACGCAAAAAAATTGTTTGAGGGATGTGACAAATATCAGGATGAGCGTTCTAGTCTAACATCCCTCCAGTGGGGTTTTGACGGATATCCTGGGAAAGTAACACAAGATAGTAGCAGGTGCTCGAGTAGAGAGGCAGCAACGCCCCCAAATTTGGAGATGAGTTTTCCTTTGGACGTGGAGGAAAACGAAGAGGAACCTACATCGTCGTCATCTTTGGCTTCGTCGGACTCCGGAGCAGGAGTAAGTCCTGACTTCGTAACTCAGGAAGAAGCCATCCGTGCCGTCACCCACTGCTTCTCTTGGCTCGAGGATGAGCTCTTCGCTCTTGAACCACAAACTGACCTAGCGCAAGCGGAAGCAAGCACTTGTAGTGTGCTGGACCTGGCAACAGCAAATCAGGCACATGAATGTGACGAATGTAGCAATGTGTGGGATGGAGGAGCTGTAGAGAGAATGAGTGATGACGTTGATGAGTGGGAAGTTGATGAAGATTTTGAGTTCACTTCGTTCAGTAGCTTTGAAATCCTACAGGGGGAACATAAAAGAGATGAGCAAGTGATGGGGAAAAATTGTAATGATAGCATTAATGAATGTTTTGACTGGGGTGAAGAGCATTCTACAGATGAAAGCTATACGAGTGATACACAAACCCCGGAAGCTCTTAAAGAAATTAACGGAAGTAACGTGTGTGATGTGTCTTGGGTGTGGGGTGCTGATGATGCTGGCACTCACAATAAAGAAGAAAGTGGGAGAAAATGGCACATGAGACCGCAAAGTCATGGTAACGAGGATGGTAATGACATGAAAGAGGAGCTTACTGCAGTTGACCAAGCAAGAAGAATATCAGCGGGCCTCCTGGTGTGTGACCAGGACCGTAGTAATGTAACAGACTGGTGGCGCATTCTCAAAGCTGTCAACGACACTCCGCGCGCACATATCCAAGCAACCGGAAATAAAAATTATAAGTGTGAACTCCGTAACTGGGAAGCCACGACTAATGTTGGGAAGGAATTTAGTGGCGAATATGTTGATAATTCCGGTGAAGCTCTCGAGAACGCTGAGGATGGGTCCCAGGGATCCTTGTCAGAGAGTGAATGGAGTGATGCTGATACTTGTATTCTCAGAGAGTCTTATGCTCATTCACATTCAGATCCTGCCACTGGCGAGTCAGATATGGATGAGGCGAGTACTACGAGTTCCTCTGAGGAGACAGGCTCTGACACACAAGAGAAGTTTACCTCGCCGGTTAGGGACAACACCTGGCAGGGTTATGGCTGGCCACGAGTAATGGATTCGAATAAATCAATTCCTGATGTTGCTGTTCAGGAGTCCTGGTGCTCAAGGCGTTCTGGCGTTGGAAGCTCCACAACTCTGCTTGGACATATGCCAGCCATAAGTGGTGATAACTCTTCAGATATTGAATGTCAGAGGTACTGCAACCCAGCCTTAGACACCCGCGTGCCTCACTTGCCTGGTAAGTGTCTAGGATGCCTAGTGGAGAGGGACAGGCACCAGCAAGTGACTTGGAAGCCGGCGGAGAACTACAGAGACAGACCTGGAGACAAGTGTGGTCAATCATTTTACCACGAGGACGGTAGGTGGCTTTATCGAGACAACAGAAGATGGTACAGAGTTGGAAATACAACTTTGCATGCTCAAGGCAATGGACACCAATACATGGATAACGTTAAGTTATGGATGACTGGAGGAAACGAGAGATGGTGCATAAAAAAATTTGGAGCGCATAATGAAACCTCAGGGTTTGATGAAAAGGAAACCACCAGATGTCAAGACAATGATTCATCGCATAATTTACAACATAATGATACTGAATTTTGCGATGGTTGTCATGATACAAGGCCACATTTCACAACTGATAATTACCAGCCATCAACTGAATGTCAGGCTTTTCCAAGCGGTGAAACTCCTTGGTATTATGTCGGAAGAAACCTCATTAGGCCTGAGGACACCTGTATCCGGAACGGAACAGAAAGTGGAAGAATGTGTCCCTCCGGCGCTGAAAATTACCACAGCAACATCACTGACTGTAATTATGGCGACAGAAGCGACTTAAACAACGAATCCTGTGAAGAAAGCACCAACAATTTTGGCTTTAGGGAAATTAATTTAAATAACAATCGTTGTCAAAACGTTACACATGAGAATGAGAGAGATTTTGATGTTGGTAAGGCTAGTGACAGTGCTGCGATCCTTGCCTCACAGACTCGAGATTCTCTTGATTTTTTTCCCCAATTTCAAGACAAACATGAAAGAGAGCAGAGATTGGCAAACAGTAGCAAACATTCGGGCTTCACCCACGCAGAGGATAACACAAGCGATGCAAATATGACCAGCAGCTACCTTGCAAATAAACAGATATCATACAAACAAGTTAAAAATAAAACACACAAGGGAAAAACATATCTCTATCTACGCCCTCTCAATGACATGGAGGACGAAGAAAATCGTCCTGGCACAAATAAAATTTTCCCACAATGGAGCGTGCGTGAGCAGTTAGAGGTAAATGGCAGGCAACATCCTGGGAGCGGTGTGTTTACCTCAGCTGATGGTGGCCACCACAACACGCCTTCACTCAGCAGTACCTCTCCGCCAACTCACACTCCCTCCAGCAAAACTTTTTCACAGTCTTTTTCCACCGGTAGACTAACAGATATCCACAGTAACCTCAATAATGGATATCTGTATGGCACACAGAGGTGTAAAGAGCCGTCGATGGACGTTAGAAATGAGGAGAATATAGGCGAGGAGGCTACTTTGCACAATAACAGTTTTGCTGATGACAGGTGCAGTGGCTGGGAAAGTCAGTTTAGGGGCAATAGCCGGTTCAGTATGGCATATGGCTCTGCTAATATATGCAAAGGTAATATAAGGAATATAGTCAGTAATGGGCTTTGTGAAGGAAATGTGCTGGAAGGGGCAAACAACGAAGTTCTTGATGACCTTAGTGATGAAACTGTGAGAAATGCAGTGTGTTGCATAAGTAACGATTGCAGATGCTTCAGGAATTCGCCCAGTGAAAGGGTTTCTATTTTCCATCAGAATAATGCTATACGTTTTCCTGGGGTGGGTGGTGGGAGCCGGGGTGAGACCGACAGCCAATACCATCATGATTATGGAAGGGGGAGTCATCATTACCACACCATCCCTGGACCTGATAACTACCCCAGCTACCCACACTCAGCCTTCACCTCTGATCCCCGCCTTTTCCACCCCAGCGTGGAATTTCACCCTCTTGTGAAAACTACACACGGAGCAAAAGTCAACCATGATGCAGGTCACTATACTGACACTCGTGTTGCATGTTATAATGCTGCTGCAACTGCTTGGGAACGCTCCAGGGATAAGTTTTGGAAGGCAGTTAAATTTGGTTACGCGTCGGGTGATGAACAAGAAACCGATAACACGGACGTTAAGACAACGTCGTCCAAAATGTACTTCGACAAAAGACCAATACAAAACAGTGGTGAGGTGAGCTCACCCTCTACATCCTCTCTTCAGCGAAGACACTCCATCCCAGCCTCCTGCCTCAGCCACTCCCTTTGTGCTCGCAACCCACTCTACAGGAAGATACAGGAGGCACTCTGTAGTAGCACCAAAATCCACACCTCCACCGCCTCCCACACTGCACCTGACACCCCAGTACTGACGCAGCCCACTTCTGTCATGAAAGGTGACCTTGCTGGTGATGATTCACAGGTTGAAGGTCACTGGCAAAATGAATTCACTACTTATAACCGGCGAGTTATTGACCGTAGAAGCGAGCCGCAACTCCCACAGGAAACTAAGGTGGAGGCATCCCTTGGTAATGATGGTAGAGGGTCAGATGAGGCATCTCATTGGAATATTAGTACCTTCAGCACGAATGGTGTTCCAGCCCCCACATATACACCTACCGGACTCGCTCAGCGTGAACCACCTGACGGCACCGCCACCCCTTCTGCACCCGTGGGCAAACTTCTCCACAAGCTATCAGAAATCATGCCATTTAATACACACACCAGGGAGGAGGCTGGTTACAGCTGCATGGAAACTGTGTATTCAGATGCCAGGGAAAAGTCACTGTCATTCGAAGACACTACATTAAGGTCTACCTGTAAGGATCTTTGGGATCCAGGACCGTTTGATAGTACATCTAAAGAATCACATTTCCTCGGCGACACTCAAACTGTCTTCAGCAACAACACACCCGTACGCCCAACAGTGGGTTTAGGCTTGCCAACAGTTCATAAATTCCTTCCCTTAGTTACAACTCCATCTCTTCAGCCCAAACCACAAGGAACCTTATCATCCGTCACGACTGAACAAGTAAATTCGCTTTCTGTAAAACCACAGACCAACTATTACCCTTTCACCCCGAAACCACGAGAATACACACACAGTCCCAACCCCAATATTATACGTCCCATTCATGGAAAGTACGTGAATAGCTCGCTGTGCGTTACTGGTGAAGTGTCTTCTCCGTCATCGCCTCCCAAAAAAACACATGATGATCTGCCAACGGATTTGTCGGAATATAACAATCCACATCATTCTTTCTGTAGAACTCGAGAGATCCCATCGTATCCAACAAAATTACTTGCTTCATCATTGCCAACTTTCCACAAATTAAAGACGAATTCATTGGCCCTCGTTCAAGAGCTACCAGAGAACGGTTCTATTGAAGAACGATTTGAGAACTCAGAACCACGAGCAGACCTATCGTTTCTTTTTCACGAGAGTGACGACCATGACCTGTCATCACCCAACCGGGAATTGCACGAAGATCTGTCATTTCTTCCAGAACCTGCAAGTAACTCGACATTTACCTGTATCCAAAATTCGTTAGATAAATACACATGTACCTCAGAGTCACAAGACTTCACACCAACACATTCGTCAAAGAACAATCTACCTATCCCAGAATTAGTAGACAACCAGTCATATACTCTTAAATCAGTAGAATTATCATGTTCCCAAGAACCACTGGAGAGCCACCTTATACCACTCACGCCAGAACCACTTTCAACCACATCATCAGAGACCACCCAGATGACCAGGAGCTCTTCACGTTCACTCAAACCCTTTGTCCCAGAGGCGACCAGTCAACAGTCCAGCATCTTCCTAGCTGTCGATCAAGCTTCTGAGAGATGCTCTTCCCTGGTTGACCTCATGAAGTTGGGAAGCTATGAAGGTTACATTACACTTCCAATGACGTTCAAATCTTCTGATAAAAGTACGACCGGGCTCTCTAGTAAAGAAAATGAAGGTTCTAGTGAGAGTAAAGTAACAGAGACGAGGGAAGAGAAGAGTAACCAAGGAGATGAGGTGAAAGTGAGTACTCAAGTGCGAGTCTCGGTGAAGAAGTGCTGCAAGAGAAGGAAGGATGGATCCAAGAAGATTGTTATAAAGTTTACTCTCTGTTTAGGTAAATATTCGTGTGCATTTTTTCCTTAACAGTTCTTTGTTATTTCCATATGAACTCCACTTTTACATTTAATCTTAAAAAATAGTAATTCTAAATTGATTATGCCATTAATTATCACAGTCGTAAAAGCGTGTTTACAAGCATTTTGTTAGTGAATATTAACACACCTTAGATAATACTACCACTACACGTGTAATTAAAAGGGGGTAATACTTCGTATTAGTTCTTGATTAAATGTTAGCTTGCAATTTATGCTTACAAAACTCTACAGTATTTGGCTGATTGGTAAATTCCTTGAAAATCGGAATATCTAAGTTGCAGAGAAAGCATTTATATATTTTTTCACATCTATAAACAGTACTATAACTTTTACAATACAGTATCTTAGTATTGTTAGGTAAACGTATTCAGCTCTTGCGCCAACATGATGAGAGCGTTATACATGTATAAATAATGGTAGCTGGACAATATTGTGTATTTAAAAACAAAAGTTGGCCTCGGTCGTAGAAACTAAGCGCTTCTTTTGTTTTCCCCCACGCGTGGATTATTATTATTATTATTATTATTATTATTATTATTATTATTATTATTATTATTATTATTATTATTATTATTATTATTATTATTATTATTATTATTATTATTATTATTATTATTATTATTATTATTATTATTATTATTATTATTATTATTATTATTATTATTATTATTATTATTAATTATGTGGGTCATTCGTCGCAAGGAGTAAGAAAGTCTCGAATCTCCATCCGCTAATCGCGGCGAGGTTTTGGATTTGTGAGGCTGTTGGTGCTCCCACCTGGACACCAGTATACTGACTCATCTTCCGTCTTTAACATAGCTGACTCATTTAATGTAGCAGAAGCTATGAGGCCTACAAGGTAGGAGTGCTGTGATACTGGTGACGATCTTTTGATCCCCCCAGTAAAATGGAGATACCCCTCCCCTTCCTCGGGTCAAACTCCTTCCTTCCCTCTCCCCAAGTACTTATCCATACAGTCATATATTAAGTTTAGAACCCATGTATTATAATGTTTTAGGTCGTTACCTGCTGCAGAGAAAACAAAAATGAGTATAATTTTTTATGCGATCACATTCAAGGTGTAAAATATAATGGAAACTAATATTATGTGACAAAAGTCCAGTGATTTTCCTATTGGTGCTTTAAACTTAAGCTTAGCATATGCCTATATTTGGCATACATTATTATATATAAGGGGCAACACTAAACTTATGAGGGTCATACAGCTCTTGGGCATACAGTCACTTTAAGAAAAGACTTTGTCAACGTTTGGATTTATGTAGGTAGTCAGTACATAATTTACATTAATTTTTTTGTACTGGGCATGAGGGCACAGCCATTTTATATATATATATATATATATATATATATATATATATATATATATATATATATATATATATATATATATATATATATATATATACTATAAGTGGACCCCAGTTTCGTAAAACTTCACTCCTGAAGTCTGCTCAAGTGCCATTCCGAACGAATTTACTCCCTTAAGGAAAAATTTCACGTAGGTTAGTCTATTTCAGACCCCCAAAACACTTCCACAAGAACTTACAAATTATACTTACATAATTGCACGATTTCCGGGGTACGTTAACCGAGGTCCACTGTATATATATACAGTGGACCCTCGAGTTAACGAATACCCCGAAATCGTGCAATTATGTAAGTATAATTTTGTAAGTTCTTGTGGAAGTGTATTTTTGGGGGTCTGAAATAGACAACCTACATGAAATATTTCCTTAAGGGAGTAAATGCTCGTAATGGCACTTGAGCAGACTTCAGGAGTGAAGTTTTTACGAAACTCGGGGGTCCACTGTATATATATTTCAACAAATCAGCTGTTTCCCACTGAGGTAGGGTGGCCCAAAAAGAAAAACGAAAGTTTTTTCTTTTACCTTTAGTAATGTATATAGGAGAGGGGGTTACTAGCCCCTTGCTCCTGGCATTTTAGTCTACTCTTACGACACGCATGGCTTACGGAGGAAGAATTCTGTTCCATTTTTCCATGGATATGAAAGGAAAAGCAATAAGAAGAACTATTAAGATAAAATCAAAGAAAACGTGGATGAGTGTGTGTACATAAACGTGTACATGTATGTGTAATGTGACCTAAGTGTAAGTAGAAATATATATATATATATATATATATATATATATATATATATATATATATATATATATATATATATATATATATATATATATATATATATATATATATATATATATATACAGTGGTACCTCGACTTACGATGGTCCCCAAACACACCCTTTTATGTAAGTTTATTTTTTTAAATGCTTTTGTAAGTGTACTTTTAGGGGTCTAAACAGACTAGTCTATTTTACATTATTTCTTAAGGAGATAAATTCGTTTGGTAATGGCACTTGAACAACATTCTGGAATGAAAAAATATCGTAAGTCGAGGTACCACTGTATATATATATATATATTTTTTTTATTAACACATCGGCCGATTCCCACCAAGGCAGGGTGGCCCGAAAAAGAAAAACTTTCATCATCATTCACTCCATCACTATCTTGCCAGAAGGGTGCTTTACACTACAGTTATAAAACTGCAACATTTACACCCCTCCTTCAGAGTGCCGGCACTGTACTTCCCATCTCCAGAACTCAAGTCCGGCCTGCCGGTTTCCCTGAATCCCTTCATAAATGTTACTTTGCTCACACTCCAACAGCACGTCAAGTATTAAAAACCATATGCTGTGCCCTCATGCCCATATATATATATATATATATATATATATATATAATTCGTGCCGATTAGGTCAAGTAATGGTCAATTAGCAAGAACTCATCTAAAATTAAGTCCTTTCTAAAATTTTCTCTTATACCTTTAAAGATATATTTTTTTCATTTACGTTAATGTAAAAAATTTTAATTTTGTACCAAGAGAAACTTTGAAAACCTACCTAACCTTAATACAACAAGCGCAATTTAATTTAGCGTAACCCAACTAAATATATTTTAGATACTTTAACATTAATTTAATAATAAACAAACACAATGAAATATATTTTTTTCGTTATGTTCAGAATGATTTTAGCGAAATTATTGCATACACAAATTTTCACTTGTCTTATATGGCAAGGTGAGCGTTGCTATTTAAGCCAAAATCGCAAGTTTTACCTAATCGGCACGACATATATATATATATATATATACTATATATATATATATATTATATATATATATATTTATATATATATATTATATACTATATATATATATTATATATATATATATATTATATATATATATATATTATATATATTATATATATATATATTATATATATATATATATATATTATATATACAGTGGTACCTCGACTTACGATATTTTTCATTCCAGAATGCTGTTCAAGTGCCATTACCAAACGAATTTATCTCCTTAAGAAATGTTGTAAAATAGACTAGTCCTTTTAGACCCCCAAAATTACACTTACAAAAGCATTTAAAAAATAAACTTACATAAAAGGGTGTGTTTGGGGACCATCGTAAGTCGAGGTACCACTGTATATACTATATATATTATTATATATATATATACAGTGGTACCCGGTTTGATGGTCCCCAAACTCACCCTTTTATGTAAGTTTATTTTTAAATGCTTTTGTAAGTGTAATTTTGGGGTCTAAAAGGACTAGTCTATTTTACAACATTTCTTAAGGAGATAAATTCGTTTGGTAATGGCACTTGAACAGCATTCTGGAATGAAAAATATCGTAAACCGGGTACCACTGTTTATATATATATATATATATATAATATATATATATATATACTATATTTATTATTATCATATTCAGCAATAGGCATATATATATATATATATATATATATATATATACTATATTTATTATTATCATATTCAGCAATAGGCATATATATATATATATATATATATATATATATATAACAGTGGTACCTCGACTTACGATATTTTTCATTCCAGAATGCTGTTCAAGTGTCATTACCAAACGAATTTATCTCCTTAAGAAATGTTGTAAAATAGACTAGTTTTTTTAGACCCCCAAAATTACACTTACAAAAGCATTTAAAAAAATAAACTTACATAAAAGGGTGAGTTTGGGGACCATCGTAAGTCGAGGTACCACTGTATATATATATATATATATATATATATATATATATGCCCATATATATATATATATACACTATATTTATTATTATCATATTCAGCAATAGGCACTAAACCCGCATGGGTAATACAGTTGCAAGATACTAATTAAGAAAGGGGTGTAGTATATAGTGGTGCGTACAGTATACACTAATTAAATGGTGTGAGACTACAGCTTTGAGTACATCCTGGAGTTAAGCAAGGAATCACTTGTGTTACAGTATATTACTTGCATGTTCTGTTGTGTCTTAAGGCATCCTGCCAGTTCTATCAGCAGTGGGCTAGTGTTTTGATGTACACTGTATAAATAGCAAGGTTCTGCACTTTATGAAATACAGGTTGTGGCACAAGTCTTAATAATATCTGTTCGTCCACCAACTCTATAAAGCAGAGAAAAGGGTTGACACTGCACAGAATGGAATTTTTTACTGTACCACAAGCTAGTCAACTCACTTTTACACCCAGCATATTAAAATAATTGTTGCAAAATCAGTGCAAGCAAATATGAAAAGAACTGGTTAAGCGACTTAAACCACACCCTGTACCATGAAGAACTTCTGTAGCACATGAAGGAAAAAAAAATCCAGAAATTCAGAAAAGAGCTTTCAAAAAATTATTGATTGATTCTTAATGAGAGCTTTGTAGAAGTTTGACAAACTAACTTTTGAAATAAGAGGAACACTGAAATATTGGAGAAATGATAATTATGGAATTATAATGGTTTTGGGAAGGGTTGATGTATTAACACCAAATTATATACCAATGAGCAAAGTCTGTATGTAACACAACATTTATCTTGTGCATTAAAGAGGCATTTGCTTTGCAGAATGTGCGGGATGCAAGGAGGAGCTGGTGGAAGGGCAGGCACTGATTGCCTTGGACCAGCAGTGGCATATATGGTGCTTCAAGTGTGCCATCTGTAGCACTGTCCTACATGGAGAGTACATGGGAAAGTGAGTACATTATATATTTTTGTGTCCATCGCCTTGTTTGTGTGTGTACAGTACTGTATTTTGTAATGGAAAAATGTAATAATTTTGTAATGCAAAAATATAATCATTATTTGCTTTGCTAATATTGAAGTCTATTTAACTTCATTGTTTATAGTAAGGCCCAACTTACAATGTCGATGCATTCTTGATAATCATTTGTGAGTTAGGGTTCAGAATGCATTTCCAATTACAAGTATAACATGGGTGTCTACTGGAAAATAAGTTCCCAGTTGCATACACCTACCTGGAGTCTACCCCTAAAACACCCTCCAGGTGGATTCTAGGTAGGTGTTTGCAACTGGGAACCTATTTTCCCATAGACATGTATGTTACACCTGTAATTGAAGATGCATGGTGAATCCTAATATCCCATAACTAATTTCCTTTACATTAAATATTGTTCCCTGTCAATTGCCAATACTATACAGTATAAAATCGTTGTATGTACATTGTAAGATAATATAGAATACTGAATATTGATGCTATACACAAATAACACATACATAGGAGAGAGAGGAGCTTAGGACGATGACTTAGACCAAGTGTGACTTTGTAAATGGTCCAAGTTGGACCAAGGCGTCATCGTAAGCTCCTCTCTCCTATATGCGGGTTATTTGTGTATTGTTCTAGTCATGGTATTGTGCCTTTTTGTTCTTTATATTAATGCTGTCCTGCTCACTCTAAGTGATGGTTCTAGTCATAAGTAGTCTTGCTGTTCAGAGGGACAAGTGTATTCACAAGTAGTACAGTGGACCCTCGGTTTTCGCCGAAAATTCTTTCCAGAATGCTGCTCAAGTGCCATTACCGAACGAATTTACTTCCTTAAGAAATAATGTAACGTAGGTTAGTCTATTTCAGACCCCCAAAAATACACTTGCAAAAGCACTTACGAAAATACACTTACATAAATGTTCGAGTTTGGAGATGACCGAAAACCGAGGGACCACTGTACTACACAGTAATTAATTTATTCCAAAGTGCCAGTATCTTAAGTGTGGATCATCATACATTATACTATTGGATCATTGTAAGTTGGGACCCTACTACATTACCTCAGTACTGTGTAATACAGTATACAGTGGTCCCTCGGTTTTCGTGCATCTCCAAACTCGAACATTTATGTAAGTGTATTTTCGTAAGTGCTGTTGCAAGTGTATTTTTGGGGGTCTGAAATAGACTAACCTACGTGACATTATTTCTTAAGGAAGTAAATTCGTTCGGTAAGGGCACTTGAGCAGCATTCTGGAACGAATTTTCGGCGAAAACCGAGGGACCACTGTATATATATTGTCAGTGTTGGTTATATTTAGTGTTGCACATACAGAACCTGTGTTCAAGTTTAAAGGACCCCATGGTAAGTTTCTAAGCTTAAATTATATCCAAAATACAATACAAGAGGACCTCCCAAATGTTGTAATTTTAAAGAACTTAATCGTTATTTACAAAATAAACATTTATGTCTATGTAATGATAGCAGCGTGTGTAATTTGACCCACTGTCACTCCTGGCAATTACATTAAATCAAGTTTAACATCGATTAAGTCACCATGCATGGTACCCATGAAAACTTTATTCTGTAATAAGACTACAAGTGAGGTAAATGTGTCTTGAATACATTTGAAATGACTAGGGCAGGGTTGGTGAATCTTTTTGAGTGTGTGTGCCTAAATTGTGGATAATTTTTGGATGTTTTTATTATTAATATACGTACAGTGGAACCTCGGTTTTCGGCCGCTACGTTTATCGGCCGATTCGTATTTAGGTCGATTTTTGGCCGTAAATTTTGCTCTGTATTTCGGCTGGTGCCTCGTAAGTCGGCCGTAACAGACACGTCAGCCCACCGGGACACGTGTAGGTGAGTCAGTCTCCCTGTGTCTGTCGCCGAGTGAGTATATACTCTGCGCATTCATCCAAAGATTTCCTTAAAATCCATGGGTTTTTGTACTTCTTTATTAAGTGCGACTGTGAAATAAGCCACCATGGGCCCAAAGAAAGTTCCTTTGGTAAAGAAAGTGAGAAACACGATCGAATTTAAGAAGTGTAGTGGCATACACAGTGTTGTCAGGCACTGGTGGAGGCAGTGGTTGAAGGGGATTCCCCTTCCAAACAATAATAAGTCCTCCCTCTCTCCTCCTCCCTATCTTCCAGACGCCAACAAGAGTCTTCATTAAAGGTACACGGATGTAAATGTGATTTTAAATGTTTATTTATCTATTTCATTAGTCATTTAAGTACATACTATATGTACAGTGGTCCCTCGGTTTTCGCCGAAAATTAATTCCAGAATGCTGCTCAAGTGCCATTACTGAACAAATTTACTTCTTTAAGAAATAATGTCACGTAGGTTAGTCTATTTCAGACCCCCAAAAATACACTTGCAACAGCACTTACGAAAATACACTTACATAAATGTTCGAGTTTGGAGATGCACGAAAACCGAGGGACCACTGTATTTATAATTGTTTTGTATATGTGAAACTATAGTTATTCTTTAAAAAATGTATTTTTTGTTGATATTTTTGGGTGTCTGGAATAGATTAATTGTATTTACATTAATTCTTATGGGAAATATTGCTTCGAATTTAGGCCGTTTCAAATTTAGGCCAACCTTCTGGAACGGATTACTGCCGAAAAACGAGGTTCCACTGTATATTTAATTGTTTTTGTACAAAATTATGTGCCGTTTTTATGAGTTCATATATAATACTATATGTATACTTTACACAATATAACAATAGATGACACGTTTCTGTGTCAACAGTCCTTTTCTGCCTTTTTTTTTTTTTACTACATCAGCTGTCTCCCACCAAGGTAAGGCAACTAAAAAAAAATGTAAATACATTCACCATCATTTATTCAATAACTGTCTTGGCAGAGGTGTACAGATATCACAATTCAGATGACCCTCTGAACAACAGTATTTCAACTTCTCCATCAGAGTGAAGGCATTGTACCTACCACGTCCCGGACTCAAGTCCAGCTAACTAATTTCCTTGAATCCTATCATAAATGTTACCCTCTCACAGTCCTTCAGCATGTCGAAATCACTTGTTTCCATTTACTCTGTTGTAACATGCTTGCATACCCCTACTGGATGCTCAGTATTTTACCATTTTGAACCTCCTTCATTCTCTCCCTCCAACCCTTCCTGAGACAAACCTCCACTATCATTACCAACCTTTTCTTCTCTGTCCTTTCTAAATGACCAAATCACTTCAACAACAAGCTCCTTCTCCACCCTTTGAATTACATACACAGTGGACCCTCGGTTTTCGTGCACCTCCAAACTCGAACAATTATGTAAGTGTATTTTCGTAAGTGCTTTTGTAAGTGTACTTTTGGGGGGTCTGAAATGACTAATCTAATTTACATTTGTCCTTATGGGAACAAATTCGTTTGGTAACGGCACTCAAACAGCATTCTGGAAAGAATTTTCAACGAAAACCGAGGGTCCACTGTACGTACTGTACAGTATATATATCCCTTTCATTAAACAATGGTAAAACCTGCACATCCAGAAGTCTTCCCATCAACATTTATTCTCCAATACATAGTCTAGCAAACTGCTGTCATTGTGCACTTCTTCATATTTATCCTCCTTGGGCACATGCACCATAGGTTCACTAGTCTTGGCCTAGTATATTTTGATTAGAAGAGTTAGCAAGACCTTGTACAATTTACAGTAGTAATAATGTTACAGTTCAGTACTGGGTATGAAGTGATTCTGAAGAATTTAGTGTAATCTGATCCTCATAAAAAATTATTGAATTTATTTGTGATAAATAATCACTGAAGTTTAGCAGTCAGTGTGACAGCCAATAAATCCTTAGAATAAATAAGTAAATTTAATCACTAATTTTTTTAATTTCTTCTAAAGAATACAGTACTGTACTCACATTTAAGATGGCTTTATCTAGTTCTGTCCTTCCCCAAACTGGACTAATTCTGAAATTGTGTGTGGAATCAACATGTAGAAATTAATAATGAATAGAGGAATAAGTTTTTGTAATGTAATTTAGTTTCTCTAATTATTATTATTATTATTATTATTATTATTATTATTATTATTATTATTATTATTATTATTATTATTATTATTATTATTATTATTATTATTATTATTATTATTATTATTATTATTATTATTATTATTATTATTATTATTATTATTATTATTATTATTATTATTATTATTATTATTATTATTATTATTATTATTATTATTATTATTATTATTATTATTATTATTATTATTATTATTATTATTATTATTATTATTATTATTATTATTATTATTATTATTATTATTATTATTATTATTATTATAGCTTATAGTAACCAACACCTTCCCTGGAAGACAGATTCTCATTTGGTGAACTCTGTACAGGTACATTTTTGGATTGAGTCACAACTTTACAAAAAGCAATGAACAGTATACTTCAAGAAATTCAACTTGTTGCCTGAATGCAATCAGGCAGTGGCTAGTTAAATCACTAAACATAAAGTTTTAAGGGCAGTTTTTTCTGTTTATCAGCAGACTCACCTTTCCCACTGATTTGGTATTAAGGAGCCCTGATGCAGGGTAGCAGTATCTGGTGTCATGGGTGGGAAACATGGGTGAGTGAGGAGAGGAGGAGGTGGGGGGTTTATGGTTATAGTAATGGGGAAAGTATGACCTAATATAACCCATAGAGATCAAACTCAGGTTTGATTCTCGAAGGGGAGGGCAGGTACAGTTCCTGGATCATGAGCCCTTCACCTGTTGTGATATCATCACACCTCCTCTGCCTGATTTCTCTCCTCTGTCTCTTCTTCTTTGTCTCATCTTTCTCCTCTTCCTCTGCTTTTAACCCTTTCACTGTCTGTCACATAGATTTAAGTTATTGGCACCAGCATCACTCACATGGATCTACATTTTAAGCACAGCACCCACAAATAGGCTGTGATTGATCAATTTTGGCCTCGACATGAGAGAATGGGTCTGTGCAGTAAATGTTCACCATAAAAAAAATCCTGCCCAATGCATTGCATGATGGGAAAAGTAAACCTCTGACCTAGAGTTTGGTTTAAAATAGTAAATTTGAGGCATTTTCTATGGCTTTATTGGCTGTTTCTTGGTATCAGTGATAGAATGAAAAACATAAAAGTGAAATAGAGATGATTGGGATTAGCTTCAGAACCGGAAGTAGCTTTAGATAGGGTAGAAAGTAGCGATTTTTTTTTTTTTTTTGCGGTTTTTCCAGTGGAAAAGTAGGATTCCTCTACACCCTTGGTTTGTTTTATTTGTACAGTATTTACTTTTCAATTATTGGGATGATGGATTTAAACTAGAGGGCAAGTGTTACATAGGAGAGGCCTGCAGACAATAAATAAACAAAGGATTGGTTGCTTTAGTGGCTGGAATACCAAGAGTGTTTATTTTGGGCTCTGTTTTAAAATTGGAATTTGTGGAATTTTGTGTAAAACTGGCCAAATTACTTTTTTTTAAATCATGACACTGTCAGCACTTGTAAATTTCTGGGTATGTGGCAGTGAAAGGGTTAGTCATAATAAACTTGCTCTCTTTGTCACCTTGCTCTTGTTTGCTTTCTGTCACCAGTGCTCTTGCTTGCTCTCTGTCACCAGTGCTCTTTCCTGCTCTCTCACTCACTCCTCTCAACTCTCCACTAGTCCTTCTTGGTGAGAAATAGCTGATGTGATGAAAAAAAAATCACATCTGTCCAGGTTAAGTTGTATTCACTGACTGCCTTGCTGTGGATTGGACCTGGAAATATCCCATGAATTCCCACATTTATTTGTGGTTCTGTTCATTCACAAGAAAATACAACACTGCAAGTGGTGAATCAGCAGCAGCTGTGTATATATGTACAGTACAGTACCTAAGAATGGGAAGGATGCTTTTTGGACACCCCTGGTCCTTATACCCAGACTTACTAGTATTACTGTTAATTTTTTGTGTATATCGGTTAAGTTGAAGTTCAAATGAGTCAGCTCACAGAGTCAGACATTTCACAAGGACTGAAAGTGCTAGGTCACCTACAAGACAGGGGCAAGTAGTCCTAGAGGGTCATTAGATTGAGGGTCATCCACTTCGTTGGCCACAATTTCTAGCTCGTTTGCTTGAGTCCCCCAGGCTGCACTGGAGTGGAAGTGCAAATTCATGTGGTTCTGGAGATGCTGCTGCTGCATGCAGCATTGTGGGCTGCCTTGCTGCATGCAGCATTGTGGGTTGTGGGCTGCCTTGCTGCATGCAGCATTCGGGGAGGGCTTCATATTCAGTTTCAAATTTCTTTTCAAGTTTGGATCTGCAGTCGCTGCATAATTATTTGCCTGTTCTGCGTGTTTGGAGAGATGACAGAGCTTCTTCATGGTCAGCAATTCTGTGGGTTTTGCTCCATCCTCTTCTTTTTCTTCCATGCAGTTTGTTTGTTAAACAGCTTCTTTGGAGTCAGCTATTTACTTTATATAAATAACCCCTCGATTTACTGAACTAATAGAGGGAGAGCAGGCAGCCAATAATGGTGATTGTGGTGAATATAGATAGAGATGAGTTCTGTAACCAACAGACTTTGTCCATTGTTTGTAAATCATTGTTTCTAGATGTTACCCTGATCCATGGGTGTCCACGGGTGGGTTTAAAGACGTAATTAGTGGTATGAACATTAGTCAAGCATTAATGTGTAAAGTATCAAGATGTACCAAGTGGCCAAATAGATTGGTGACTAAACACACCACTTTGACACTCTGGAAATAAACTCTTGTAGGTTATGGGTCCAACAACAGCTGACAAGTGGGTAATTGCCTATTTTTGTTTTCTTCAATGAACCAGCCATCTCCCACTGGGGCAGGGGTGACTAATTCTAATTACTGTACGTATTTATAGCTAGAGGAGTAAGGAACAGCTATACTCATGGTGTCCCAGCTTCGTTTACCTGGAGTTTACCTGGAGAGAATTCAGGGGTCAACGCCCCCGCGGCCCGGTCTGTGACCAGGCCTCATGTTGGACCAGAGCCTGATCAACCAGGCTGTTACTGCTGGCCGCACGCAGTCCAACGTACGAACCACAGCCTGGCTGGTCAGGTACCGACTTTAGGTGCCTGTCCAGTGCCTGCTTGAAGACAGCCAGGGGTTTGTTGGTAATCCCCCTGATGTATGCTGGGAGGTAGTTGAACAATCTTGGGCCCCTGACACTTATTGTGTTGTCCCTCAACGTGCTAGTGGCACCCCTGCTCTTCATTGGGGGGATGTTACATCACCTGCCGAGTCTTTTGCTTTCGTAGGGAGTGAATTTCGTGTGCAAGTTTGGTACTAATCCCTCGAGAATTTTCCACGTGTATATAACAATGTATCTCTCCCGCCTGCGTTCTAGGGAGTACAGGTTTAGAAACTTCAAGCGTTCCCAGTAATTGAGGTGGTTTATCGCAGTTATGTGTGCCGTGAAGGTTCTCTGCACATTTTCAAGGTCAGCAATTTCACCTGCCTTGAAAGGTGCAGTTAGTGTGCAGCAATATTCCAGCCTAGATAAAACAAGCGATTTGTAAAGTGTCAACATTGGCTTTGCATCCCTGGTTTTGAAGGTTCTCATTATCCATCCTGTCATTTTTCTAGCAGATGCGATTGCTACGGTGTTATGGTCCTTGAAGGTGAGATCCTCTGACATGATCACTCCCAGGTCTTTGACAATAGTTTTTCTCTCTATTGTGTGGTTGGAATTAGTTTTGTACTCCGATGAGATTTTAATTTCCTCACGTTTTCCGTATCTGAGTAATTGAAATTTCTCATCATTGAACTTCATATTGTTTTCTGCAGCCCATTTAAAGATTTAGTTTATGTCTGCTTGGAGTCTTGCAATGTCTTCAATGGTGGACACTGTCATACAGATTCGGGTGTCATCTGCAAAGGAAGACACGGCACTGTGGCTTATATCCCTGTCTATGTCCGATATGAGGATGAGGAACAGGATGGGAGCGAGTACTGTGCCTTGTGGAACAGAGCTTTTCACATTAGCTGCCTCAGACTTTACTCTGTTGACTACTACTCTTTGTGTTCTACTTGTTAGGAAATTATAGATCCATCTACCAACTTTTCCTGTTATTCCTTTATCACGCATTGTGTGTGCTATCACGCCATGGTCACACTTATCAAAGGCTTTTGCAAAGTCTGTGTATATAACATCTGCATTCTGTTTGTCCTCTAGAGCATCCAGGACCTTGTCATAGTGGTCCAGTAGTTGGGACAGACAGGAGCGACCTGCTCTAAACCCATGCTTCCCTGGGTTGTGTAATTGATGGTTATCTAGATGAGTGGCGATCTTGCTTCTTAGAACCCTTTCAAAGATTTTTATGATATGGGACGTTAGCGCTATTGGTCTGTAGTTCTTTGCCATTGCTTTACTGCCGCCTTTGTGGAGTGGGGCTATGTCTGTTGTTTTTAGTAACTGCGGGACGACCCCAGTGTCCATGCTCCCTCTCCATAGGATGTTAAAAGCACGTGATAGGGGCTTCTTGCAGTTCTTGATGAACACTGAGTTCCATGAGTCGGGGCCTGGAGCGGAGTGCATGGGCATGTCATTTATCTCCTTTTCAAAGTCATGTGGCATCAGGGTAATGTCAGATAGGCTTGCGTCTACCAGGTTCTGTGGCACTTTCATAAAAAATTCATTTTGTTTTATCACATATTTTTTTTAAATTTCAAATGGGTGCTTGCATATGCGAGGTGCGAATCTGAGAACCGGTTTGTGGATCACATGTGTCCTGGTATAAAATAAAACCTCCTCCAACTTTTTGTCAGATATTCCCTAAAGCATCTTCCATCCACCCAAATTTTATTCCACCTTTTTGTTGCTAATTTATCTTGCTCCATTGATTTTGTCTCTCTCTCAGCTGTCTCTGCAACCATGCACCTACTCTTTGAATTAGTATTTCTTTCATTCCACAACATTGTTTTCTAATTTCTTCATTCCATGTTCTTTGCACAGTATTCACACTACACATTGATATACAGTATGTACAGTGGACCCTCAGTTTTCATTGAAAATTCTTTCCAGAATGCTGTTTGAGTGCCGTTACCGAACGAATTTGTTCCCATAAGGATAAATGTAAATTAGATTAGTCATTTCAGACCCCCAAAAATACACTTACAAAAGCACTTACAAAAATACACTTAATAATTGTTCGAGTTTGGAGGTGAATGAAAACAGAGGGTCCACTGTATATGATTATCATTATTATTATTATTATTATTATTATTATTACAGTGGAACCTTGGTTTTCGTTTGTCCTGGTTTCGTCGAATTTGGTTTAAGACGACTTTTTTCGTCAAAATGTCCCAGTTTTCGTTTGTCACCTTGGTTTTCGTCCACTGTACTGAACGTGTGCGCCTGCCTGCACTCGGATAAAGCATCCCACGCACGCATTCTGAGTCAGTCTGGCTTTGTTTTTCGTCGAGTGAACATTACATGTTCATACTAAACATTTCATAATAATCGATTGTTTTTTGTGCTTGTTTATTGAGTGTGACTGCTAAATAAGCCACCATGGGGCCAAAGAAAGTTCTGAGTGCCAGCCCTTTGATAAAGAAGGTGAGAAACACGATAGAATTAAAGAAAGAACTTGTAGAAAAGTATGAAAGTGGTGTACGTGTGGTCGATCTCGCCAGCAACAGATCGCAGCTGAGGAAATTGCTTCAGAGGAGGAGGAAGATAGAGAGAAGAATGTGCCTTCAACGATTAAGGACATTTGTGCAAAGTGGAGTGAGGTGCAAAGTTTTGTGGAGAAATATCACCCTAACAAAGCTGTTGCAAGCCGTGTCTGCAACATGTTCAATGACAATGCCGTGTCCCATTTTAGGCAAATCTTAGAGACGCCAGAAACAGACCTCTCTAGACAGATTTTTTGTGCGACAAGGGTACAGTGACTCAAGCTGGTCCTAGTGCCAATAAAAGACAAAGAAGGGAAGTAACCCCGGATAGTAACTTGATACCTGAAGTCCTTATGGAAGGGGATTCCCCTTCCAAACAATAAACCCTCCTCTCTCTCCCCTCCTTGCCGTCTTCCATACGCCAACAAGAGTCTTCAATAAAGGTAAAACTGATTTAAATGTTCATTTATCCATTAGAATTAGTGCTTTATATTTACAGTGGTACCTCGAGTTACGATGGTCCCCAAAATCGCCCTTTTATGTAAGTTTATTTTTTTAAATGCTTTTGTAAGTATATTTTTGGGGGTGTAAAAGGACTAGTCTATTTTACATTATTCCTTATGGGGATAAATTCGTTTGGTAATGGCACTTGAACAGCATTCTCGAACGAAAAAATATCGTAACTCGATGTACCACTGTATTTCTCACTGTTTTCTGTATGTAACACTATAGTTATTCTCTATAAAATGTAGTTTTTGTTAATATTTTTGGGTGTCTGGAACTTATTAATTGGATTTACATTATTTCTTATGGGAAATATTGCTTTAGTTTTCGTCAAATTTGGTTTTCGTCGGCCCCTCTGGAACGAATTAAAAACGAAAACCGAGGTTCCACTGTATTATTATTACTGTACTCTTAATTTTTGTAACTCCCTACTCAGATTTTTTAAGTAAGATTTATTTAATGGATAGCACAGTATATTTTAATAGCATTAGAATGGTAGAGCACTCTGTAGATAAAATATTTTTTATGTATTGTATAGCTGGTTTCCTATTAATCAACTTTCTGTTAAGCTAAATCAAAATTCTTTTCTTTGTACTCTAAGCACAAATATATACCTAAGATGTAGAGGCCAGGTTCAATAATAATCCAGTCATGTGACAATTATATAGGCCATCAGTCATCTGTAAGTAGAACTTGAGTGGTCTGAAGCACCACTGAGCCAAACAATTTGAATGCCCTTACAAATAAATTAAAAAAAATGATGGCTCTGATCGTGATTAATTCTTTTTCTATTAATATGTGTTTAAGTAGAATTTTTGCATCTATACTGCATTACTTTGTGTATATCCTGCACCTGTATTTCCTCCAGGATAAAATCAGGACAGACAGTCTTTGAGAGAAAGTTTAGCATTTATACCTGATTATCCTGCGACTACCTTCCCCAAATCCTTAAAATTAACCACTGAGATGTTTCAGTTGCTTGTTAAAAAATGGCTATCAGTGTTAGTACAGTTCACACCTTATCAATTCTCATGCTTCTTGGAAAGGATTATGTGTGAGTCATTTCTTGTTTTGTAGATAAATAGTTTTTTTGCACTATTTTTGGCTTACTAGAGGTTTATCTATGTAAATAATAATCAAAAGTTTAGCATTTGCATAAGGTAGTTGAAACATTCGTGAATAATAATAATGTAAATTGAAACTTAATGTTAACCATTTCCATGTTTGCATTTTACTGTCAACACTGTATGATATTTTATTCTATTTTATGTTCCAGGGATGGTTTGCCTTACTGCGAGAAGGATTATCAGGCCCAGTTTGGTGTCAAGTGTGCATACTGCAATAGATTCATTAGCGGCAAAGTGTTGCAGGCTGGAGACAATCATCACTTCCACCCAACATGCGCACGATGCACCAAGTGTGGAGATCCATTTGGAGATGGCGAGGAGATGTACTTACAAGGTTTGCTCTTGTGCCTTTTCTTAATGTAAGTTTTAAAAATCATACATAGGAAGTATTTCTATTACTATACGTATTAGGGAAATTGTATGTATTAATGTAAATTTTTTGTGAAATTTTCATGAATTTTTATTGGTAATGGCATAGTAATGATCTTTATTTTAAAATTAACAGGAAATTCTTTGCCTGTAAATTTACAGGAACAGCTATTTGGCATCCTCGTTGTGGCCCTGGTCCCACAGAAAATGGCACAGTCCTTAATGGTTCATTAGCTAATGGCCATCACATAAATGGGGAACAGAAAACTGAGAGAGATCGTGATTTTGATGGCATGAGCTCCACAGCTTCAGAAACACAAGTAAGTGCTCTTACCCAATAAATGAAATATACTGAGTAGTATTAATCCTATTAATGTTCTTGTGGCCTCGTGTTGCTTGGAAGCAGTAAGAGCAGGCTCGTAAGAGTGAAAGAGGGATTTAAAAGGAGGAGGAACATTTTTTATGATATTCCTTTTAAATTTACTCTTCCTTCTGTCCTCAATTTGATTAGTAGTATAAATCAGTAGAGCATCTGTCTCATGATAAGTGGATGGAGGATTGAACCTGCAACACTTGTGAGGTTACGTAAAATAAATTAAATAATTTCAGTGATGCTGCATTCATTCATAAATATGTTGTGAGATGAGTACATATTGACCAGCTGACAGGGACGGGACAAGAGAGGTAGTAGGAAAGGAAGTACTACACCTCTACTTCCTTTCCTTCTACCTCTTGTGAGATTAGTTTTATCTGTCTTTAGCAGAATTTTGTTTCTTGATATTATTGTGTTAGTTTTACTGTATCATTGTCAAAGTTTAAAATTAATAATAACACTGCTTTGACATTACTCTGTGACAAGTGGTAAACTTTAGTGATTAGTGGTAAACTTAGTTTTAAGAAAGGTGTATTAGATGAACACAACAGTATTAGGCTACACAACTATCATTTTTCACTCATTAGTCTTATGTTACATTTGGTAACTTTCAAGTGAGAGCTCAGTCATGACAGAGATATTTCTTTGGAAAATTTTCAAATATTCTCTTCTATACATATATTGTCATGAATAAATAAAGTGTAATGAACACTTATCAGTGTTCCGTAATAACCCACATAGAGACAGAAGCACAGGGGATTAATTGATCTGTATATTTTGACCCCCCTTCTGGGGTCCTCTTCAGCAGAACTGAAGATGATCCCAGAAGGGGGTTGAAATATACAGATCAATTAATCTCTTGTGTTTCTGTGTGGGTTATTATTGAGCATATTGTCATTATTATTAAAAAAGCATTTGGTATATGAATGTCTTATCACTAGATCACAAACCACATCATGGTCACAAGGCCTCATTTCCCCCCAAAAAAGATTCTAAATTTGATCCCTTACTGTTACCTCATATTACCATATATGTACGTACAGTGGACCCCCGAGTTTCGTAAACCCCGGAAATCGTACAATTATGTAAGTATAATATTGTAAGTGCTTGTGGAAGTGTATTTTTGGGGGTCTGAAATAGACTAACCTACGTGACATTTTTCCTTAAGGGAGTAAATTCGTTCAGTAATGGAGCTTGAGCAGACTTCAGGAGTGAAGTTTTTACGAAACTCAGGGGTCCACTGTATATGTACAGTGGTCCCTCGGTTTTCGCCGAAAATTCGTTCCAGAAGGCTGCTCAAGTGCCATTACCGAACGAATTTACTTCCTTAAGAAATAATGTCACGTAGGTTAGTCTATTTCAGACCCCCAAAAATACACTTGCAACAGCACTTACGAAAATACACTTACATAAATGTTCGAGTTTGGAGATGCACGAAAACCGAGGGACCACTGTATAGAATTAATATGTAACAGTCAGAAAATATTATGAGTGTTTGCAAGTATGTATTAATCATTTGATTCATCATATTCAATTAGATAATGTCTTTTTAATTAACTAATATATAGAGTAAAGCAGCACAAAATATTGTGCTGAACATATTTTGATAAGTTATTTGCATTTTTATTACAGTGCTACAGAATTTTGGGTAAAAAAGGAATATACAGTATAGTCGTCTTAATTTTACAGTGATTAGTTATAGGATTTCAGTGCATCAGTTTCATACTCAAGACAACAGAAATTTTGAAAGATGGCGCTTCCACAAGCATTTCAGTACAGTGGTACCCCGAGTTTCGGCCACCTCCCAACTCGAACAATTATGTAAGTGTATTATTATAAGTGCTTTTGTAAGTGTATTTTTGGGGGTCTGAAATGGACTAATCTAATTTACATTATTCCTTATGGGAACAAATTTGTTCGGTAATGGCACTTGAACAGCCTCCTGGATTGAATTATGGCTGAAACTCGGGGTACCACTGTATGTATTTGAGAAACCGGCACTAAAATAAATTTTGAACTAGCTCCAAAAATGTAATGTGTACTGTATTATAAAACTCATGCTGATTATTCATGCCTTGTGCTATTTTTCATGAAAGTTCTATCATGGTTTTTATTTTATTGAAAGCAATTGGCAATTGCTTCACGTGTTTTGCTGGTCATGCCTACAGAATACTTTGTCAAATATTTCAAGTATTACTACTAGTACTGTAGTTATGTTAATTGTAGATTTGGTAAGCTGGTAACTAATACATTTGGGTAAGTGTTTGTGCCAAGCTTCATATTTTGATATTTGATTAAGTGTCACTGTTGAAGCTTTTTAAACCTGATGCTTTTGTAAATGTTACTTTTATATGTATTGACACATGAATAATGTGGCCTTAAAAATGTAATATATTATTGTATTCCTGTTATTAAGATAATCACAGTGTAACATTACTGATATGATATAATTATTTTTACCTTGACAGTTTATTGAAACTGTAGAATCCACGGGAAGATGGCGACGGGTATGCCTTATTGGAGTGCACAAGACCACTAAAATAATTTAAGATTTACACTACCTTCTGACTAACTTTTGTTTTAATAAAAGAATGCATTAACTAACTAAAAAATCACTATGTAACATACAGTGATTATAACAGCAGTGAATAATTGAAGTGGGCTCACCTACTTGAACTTTTCGAGGGTTGTGCGTCGATGCTGGGGAAGGACTCTTGATCCATGGAATTGGAGCTACTTTCCCTCTTTTTCGGATAATACCTGATTACCTCCCATTCTCAAGGCATTATATGACCCCCTACTGGTTTAGCATCTCCTTAATTATGATAATAATCACACATTATAAGAATAGAGGAAACTTGGCTCATGATCACTGCTGTGATTACTGTTGGATATAAAGGCATGAGGAACCACTTATAATCTATTGTGATGAGCAGTTGGGTTTATTTTCCACTTGCAGTACAAGTTTTATGTGAATGCAGAATAGTTTGCAAATGTCATCAAAGGAAATTATATATTTTAAGTTCATATAGAAAACTATAACTGGTGTCCTCAGTTGCCAGGATTAAGAGGGTTCCACTTATCTAACTTTTTATCCCCAGTCTTGCTTACTGCTAAACTAAAAGGTTGCAGTGTCACTTGTTTTACATTAGTAAATCATATAGCATTTTACCAGATATTAAAGTACATTATTTTACTGTATAAAGGTTACATAAAAAACTAAAGTTAGTGCTTTTACTATCATATATATACATATTTTAACATATTGGCCTTTTTTTTTTTTCACCTAGGCAGGGTAACTCAAAAAAAGGAAAATGCATTTGCCATCACTCATTCTATAGTTGTTTTTCCAAAGGTGCATGAGAATTGCAGTTCAAATGATCCTCAATCTACATGAATTTTTCATGAATGCAATACCAAACTCTACCAATATTTCTGACATATCACACCTTATCTAAGTGTTTGAAATAGTGTTGAAAAGTAGGATTGCTAATCATATGGAATCTCGGTATTTATTGAACCCAGGACAGTATGGGTTTAGAGCAGGAAGCTTCTGCCTCCTACAACTGCTAACTACAACAACATGGTTTTAAAGGCACAGGAAGACAACCAGAATGATGGCATAATGTACACAGACTTTGTAATAGGCTTCAGCAAGTGTATTCATGATGTAATAATACACAGTATGTGTGCAAAAATAAACATGGGAAAATTTGGAAGATGTATTATCAACTTTCTAACAAATTGGACAAAGAGTGTAATAATCAACAAAGTAAATCAAATGCTGCCACAATAAGAAGTTCTCATTGTTATATATATGTATATACATATAACTACCACCAGTTTTCTTCCTCATTCTCATAACTGACAGACCAAAAAATACAAATCATAGCATTGTAATATCCTTTGCAGATGATGCCTGTACTAGAATTTGTGTAAGTGTGGTAATCTTTGAGAACACAGTAAATGTCCAAGCTGATGTAAATCAAGTCTTTTAGGGTTGCACTCTTTTCCTCACACTCTCACCCATTATTTATACTGTGTGTATACTCGCTAAGGCAGTTATCATTGTCTTTCCACATTTATTTTGTCAATGGAAGCAGTTAACTGTTGAAACATGTGGTAAAGTTTCTACATGTGTCAGATCATCCAAGTTGTGATGGCTGTGTGGGCCTGTGAGCTGCCACCAATGGCCTGGTTGACCATGTAGTCAACAGGGAAGCCTGGCCTCAGGTTGGGCTGTGGAAATAAAAACGTTCTCAGAACTGGTCACATGTAAATCATACAGGACAACCCCTCAAGAAAACAGAGCTCCCAAAGCAATAATAATTGACAATAATTTTGGATTTAATAATTCTTAAGTGCCTGTTCTTTCGAAGAAACCACAAGCGTTCACACATCAAACCATGATTGCAACAACTAACTTAAAACTAAATACTGTATTGAAGTTTATATTCAAGATTGACTGTATGATTGTTCAGATCATAAACTAGAAATGTGCTTTCAACTGAGATTTAAAGCATAAACAGATTCCTGACTAACAGACATTGGTAATCTATCATACAGTTTGGGAGCTACATAAGAAAAGCTTCTTTCTGCCAATGATTTCTTCCCAGCAGCACGAGGCTCAGTCAGTCTAAAACGGTCTTCAGCAATTTGAAGAAACATTCCCTAGCCCGATGCAAAAGGTACAAGTATATCAGAAGATACTTGGGTTTTTTAAACTTAATAGCTTTAAATATTAATAAACAGAGTTTAAATTCAATTTTTGCCTTGTTAGAAAGCCATTGCAGCTGATATGAGTAGGGACTAGTGGGAACTCCAGGCAGGAGTGAAAGTACCAATTTACCTGCATGATTCAGCACAGACTGAAGTCTTTTAGACAAATCCACAAACAAACAATGTAAAAATAAATTTGAGAGGAAACAAACACATGAATAAGGACCAAAATACTCTCATGTATCAAGATACTTTCTGTGTAGAAATGATTAATATGAAAATTAAAAGTTGATTTGCCCAACTCAAAGTATTAATTATAAAGGTACAGGAAGGCCCCATTTTTATTGCTGTTAGCTTCCCGACCCCTGGCAATAAGCGAAAATTGCCAGAAAGTGAAAAAAACAGTAGAAAAGCACTAAACATAATGAATAATTCTCAATTGAAAACCACTGAACACATGGAACACTGAAAAGAGAGTGCCAAATATGTGGGGGCCTTCCTGCAACCTCAAATCTGCCAGTTTCAACTTTTGTCTACTGATTTCATCTGTAGTCTATGTGAATAGTGAAGTTTCTGTTGTATTTGAAATGTTAATTCTATAATCATTTGATTTTATATACAGTATTGGTGGTGTTTAAGCAGTGTTGCAAAATAATTAAATGTTTAAGTCAATCATTTGTAGAGCACTGGACTGTGAATTTACGGACCGCGATTTGAGCCACTAGACCATCCTTCTGTTTATTCATTGACAGTTGTTTATTACAACTTAATCTGAGTTCATATCTTGTTAAATTTTGAAGAGATTTATTTCCTATGGTTTTGTATAATGTGTCTGATTAGTGTGTAATAATTTTTTTTAAGATTTTATTTTTATACTTAGTGCTGTTAGTGAAGTCCTCCTTTTTTTTCCCTGCAAAATAACAATTATAATTTGGATATAGAAAATGTTAGTAAAGCAGTGGAATTTGTACTGCCTTAAGCATAATACTGCATTGTTGTTAACAAAATTATTTGTTTTCACAGGATAAGAATATATATTCATAGTGTATTATGACTTGTTTACAGCTGTATAAATACCATAAACATGTACAGGTGGGTCCTTAACTTGCAAATGCCTGATTTGCGAAGATTTGCACCTACAGATGAGGCCATAAGAAATAATATTTAAAAAATATACCATAATTGTTTTTACAACAGTATGACACAAAATCATCCTTTGTACTGTGAAAAAAGACATATACACACAACTCAGGACATTTATTAAGGGAAATATTTCACCGTGAGTGGCTTCATCTGTCCTAATGAGGAAGCCACTCAAAACATTCCCTTCAATAAATGTCCTAAAGTGTGTGTGTCTTTTTCCACATCTTGTTGGTACCAGCATACCATTCGCTTCCATCCTTCTTATTATTGTTGTCTGTAAGAAAATTGATTCAGTTACAGACAACTTGCTTGTAAGTTGGAGTACATGGAATGTAAACTATTCATTGGTTGGAGACCTCAAGTATGTGTGAAAAATTCCATTAGCAAATGCTATATACAGTACTATACTAGATTGTATATTTTAAGGATTAGAAGGTTTTTGCCTTAGTTATTTTAGCAGCTGCTGTTTAATTTATTATTTGTTAGCATGCTTATAGTATTCCTGGTTCCACAGGGTATTGGTGTGATTAGTTTGGTTTTTATAGTTGTTAATTTATTTTCCCTTTAGTACTAGATTTAGTTTTTATAAGAAGTTAATGGATTTAGTTGTGTAAATCCTAGCATGTACATAATTTTCCAGGTAAACCCTTGAGTGTATGCTTGCATGGATTTATTTTAGTTTTATTAACCGTTTGTTTCAGTTTTCTCGATCCCGCACGCCAAGCCTTAATGGATCCTTCCGCTCCTATAGTCCCTATAACAGCCTGAACCGCAAGGTGCGTTATGAGTTTTCAGTCTTGGTTGTTTTCTTATTTTCTCTTGAGGATATTTTATATTTTGTTGTAATTCCTATAGCATCTTTACTAGTATCCATCGTTTTACAGGACTTAAACTTTTGAACAACAAAGTGATATCTTGGAAATTTTTGGGTACATTTAAAGCATTAGAGAAACATTGCCTTGTTTACTGTATTCCTTGATGTTGACAGTAATGTGTACAACATTATAATTTTTAATCTTAATAAATTTGTTGTAAAATGTTTGCCCTGCTCTACAGTAAATGTGTCAGTAAAGTTTGGTTACAGGACTGTAAACTTAACTTTAAATACAGTATTTATGGTATAAATTATAGTAAAAAATGGCTTTTAGAAGCTTCTTAGAGCTATTCGTGTGATAACAGTTTATAGTGCTTGTATACCATAGTAACTTCAATGTTACAACTAAGTCTCCATGCATTCTTAAAGAATTTAACAAGAATTTTTTCTTATAGAAAATAACTGTTAGGAACACCCATGCAATGAATTGCAGAAATTGTACAACTGTAAATAAATAGGTTTAAAAAAAATAGATTTGTACTGATTGTACTGCATTGAAAGATATGAGAGCAAGATTTTTTTTTCTGCATAAATTAATACAGTACAAAATATCAAAATTTATTAAAAAAGTTGTCATTGATTGCCTGAAAATATTGTACCAGATATATGTTAGGGATACATGTATATATATTCTTTCTTTCTTTCAACACGTCGGCCGTTTCCCACCAAGGCGGGGTGGCCCAAAATGAAAAACAAAAGTTTCTCCTTTTACATTTAGTAATATACACAGAAGAAGAGGTTACTAGCCCCCTGCCCCCGGCATTTTAATATATGTATTCAGATATTTGGGAGTGGACATGTCAGCAGATGGGTCTATGAAGGATGAGGTGAATCATAGAATTGATGAGGGAAAAAGGGTGAGTGGAGCACTTCGGAGTCTTTGGAGACAAAGAACTTTGTCCATGGAAGTAAAGGGGAAGTAGAGGGGGTAAAGGAAGTTTTGTGTGCGAGGGGCTTGGACTTCCAGCAAGCATGTGTGAGCGTATTTGAGAGGAGTGAATGAAGACAAATGGTTTTTAATACTTGACGTGCTGTTGGAGTGTGAGCAAAGTAACATTTATGAAGGGATTCAGGGAAACCGGCAGGCCGGACTTGAGTCCTGGAGATGGGAAGTACAGTGTCTGCACTCTGAAGGAGGGGTGTTAATGTTGCAGTTTTATAACTGTAGTGTAAAGCACACCTCTGGCAAGACAGTGATGGAGTGAATGATGATGAAAGTTTTTCTTTTTCGGGCCACCCTGCCTTGGTGGGAATCGGCCGATGTGTTAATAAAAATAAAAATAATTTTTTTTTTTTCAACAAGTCAGCCATCTCCCATCGAGGCAGGGTGACCCAAAAAGAAAGAAAATCCCCAAAAAGAAAATACTTTCATCATCATTCAACACTTTCACCACACTCATACATAATCACTGTCTTTGCAGAGGAGCTCAGATACGACAGCTGAGAATTGTCCCTCCCAGCTGTCACTATCCCAGACCCCTCCTTTAAAGTGCATGCATTGTACTTCCCATTTCCAGGACTCAAGTCCAACTAAATCAATTAAACTGGTTTCCCTGAATCCCTTCACAAAATGTTACCCTGCTCACACTCCAACAGATTGTCATGTCCCAAAAACCATTCGTCTCCATTCACTCCTATCTAACACGCTCACACATGCTTGCTGGAAGTCCAAGCCCCTCGCCCACAATACCTCCTTTACCCCTTCCCTCCAACCTTTTTTAGGACGGCCCCTACCCCGCTTTCCTTACCCTACAGATTTATACGTTCTCCAAGTCATTCTACTTTGATCCATTCTCTCTAAATGACCAAACCACCTCAACAACCCCTCTTCAACCCTCTGACAAATACTTTTAGTAACTCCACACCTTCTCCTAATTTCCACATTCCGAATTTTCTGCATAATATTTACACCACACATTGCCCTTAGACAGGACATCTCCACTGCCTCCAGCCTCCTCCTCGCTGCAGCATTTGCAACCCATGCTTCACACCCATATAAGAGTGTTGGTACCACTATACTTTCGTACATTCCCTTCTTTGCCTCCATGGATAACGTTTTTTGTCTCCACAGATACCTCAATGCACCACTCACCTTTTTTCCTTCATCAATTCTATGGTTAACCTCATCCTTCATAAACCCATCCGCTGACACGTCAACTCCCAAATATCTGAAAACATTTAATTCTTCCATAATCCCTCTCTCCAATGTGATATCCAATTTTTCTTTATTTAAATCGTTTGATACCCTCATCACCTTACTCTTATCTATGTTCACTTTTAACTTTCTACCTTTACACACTTTACACCTTTATACATAAATATGTTAGGGAAAGTTGCAGATGTCACAAAAATGAAAGATTTATACTGTGTGTAGAGATACCTAATTGTTGGGCCTTATTTTTTATGCTCTCCAATTTAATGAGCATCACTTGAGTGTACATGGTGGGCTTGCTTCAAGCTTGGGATATTTATGTATTGGCTTGAGATAATAATGCCTTTGGTGAGCTACATCTATTGTGGATGTTTTGAGAAAACGTTTCAGTCCTTGGACTGAAACGTTTTCGAATAAATATGTCCTAGCATTTTCTAGCTAATTTGTCGGGCTCAGTTACCAAGGTTTATATAATACCTCTACAACAGAGCAGCCTTTTTTCTTGCATAATATTTGGCACATATACTTACTAGAGGTCAAAATGCTATTGTACATAGTAATAGAAATTGGTTTCTGCTTATCCATAACCATCTGTGTTTTTTTCATTATTATGTCTTAAGAGTACATCAGGTGCTGCAAGATCCTTCGCTTCACTGTTATAATTTGGAGACATTATTTCCTCAGTAGCAGTTTTGGCAACTTTGTTTATTCTATCAAGAAAAAGTAATTTACTGCCACTTTCTCATAATTTTCAACCAAATTGCCTCAAACTTATACACTTGATTTTAACTTGTATTGATTTATGGTATCCCTTTTGTGTAAATTTTAGGATACTGACATTTTTTTATACGTGTCTATAAATTTAATATTACTTTGTAGCCCTTGACAATAGCACTGAGAGCTGATTACATATGCTTGTGGATGGTTCCTGTGATCATTGCAACCATCAGTGTTTGTTAACTTTCAAGTCGTCATAAAATGACCTAAGCAGTCATACTGGTGTTATGGTTGGTTCCGTTATTTTAGCTTATGAGACCAAAGGCTTCAAAGAAAGGACCATTTAAAAAAATATATTTATTATTAACAAGAACATGTTACATAACAAAGGTATTCAATTATTTAAAATGGTTTCTTGTTAAAGGTAGTATATAATATACAAACATGTGGCATCACTTATGACCCATTAGGCATGGTGGCCTTTATTACAGGGAAATTAATGGACCTTAGAACAAACTCTGGGCAAAAATTTGACTATGTAAAGGTCACAGTAATATACAGTTCCTGTATATTATTGTGACCTAAGAAAAGACACACAAGTTTAACTCCACTAAGTGCAGTCATGAAGCTTGGGGGAAGGACAAAGAAGACAGCAGACAGAGTACAGACTTGGGGGTCAAAGGCTTCAAACTTCACTCAAGGAAAAGGATCTTGGGGTGAGCATCATACCGAGTACATCTGAGACACACATCAACCAGACAACTGCTGCAGCATATGGGCATCTGGCAAACCTAAGAATAGCGCAAGAAGTCATTCAATACACTGTAGACCGTGTACGTCAGACCCATATTGAGTCTGCAGCACCAGTATGGAACCCACACCTGGTCAAGCACATCAAGAAATTAGAGAAAGAGCAAAAGTTTGCAACAAGACTAATCCAAGAACTAAGGGGTATGTCCTATGAGAAGAGGTTAAAGGAACTCAACCTGATGACACTGGAGGACAGGAGGGATAGGAGGAACATGATAATGATGCTTAAAATATTGAGAGGAATTGACAAAAATAGAATGTTTCAAAGATGGAATGCAGGAGCAGGGACACTACTGAAAGTTGAAAACTCGGATGAGTAATAGGG
Source organism: Cherax destructor (assembly GCA_009830355.1). Classification (NCBI taxonomy): domain Eukaryota; kingdom Metazoa; phylum Arthropoda; class Malacostraca; order Decapoda; family Parastacidae; genus Cherax; species Cherax destructor. The sequence continues at coordinate 85,042 of WNWK01000438.1, read as the reverse complement.
ATTTTAGGAAGTATTTCTTCAGCCTTAGAGTTGTCAGGAAATGGAACAATCTGGAGAGTGAAGTAGTAGAGGTAGGATCCATACATAGTTTAAGATGTACAATAAGGCTCTTGGAGCAGGAAGAGTGAACCTAGTAGCAGCCAGCAAAGAGGCAGGGCCAGAAGGTGTGACTCAACCCCTTCAACCACATATAGTTGAATGCATATAGGTCGTGCATGTACACATACGTGCACACAAATGCACGTGTACACACAAAAAAAAAACAGCCCCCCTCCCTCTCCCCCTTTCTTTGTTAATGTTTCTTTATTATATTTGACCCATGGAAAAATTATACTGGCAAGATGTTTGATTCATATAAGTAAAGGACTTTACTCCACGTACTACTACGCTACACTTTTTCATTTCCTTTCACTCGGAAAAAAATCCCAGAAACAAGCTGACTACTGCAACGTGTTCATTCCATGCAGTATACTCACACAGCTAACTTGTCTTTATTAGAATTAAGCTCCAGCTCTTCTCTCCCATCTCTTAAACATTAATCAACTACAGTGGAACCTCGGTTTTCATTTTTAATTCGTTCCAGAGAGTCTGACGAAAACCAAATTCGACGAAAACTGAAGCAATATTTCCCATAAGAAATAATGTAAATCCAATTAATCTGTTCCAGACACCCAAAAATATTAACAAAAAATACATTTTATAGAGAATAACTATAGTTTTACATACAGAAAACAATGAGAAATAAATATGAAGCTCTAATTCTAATGGATAAATGAACATTTAAATCAGTTTTACCTTTATTGATGACTCTTGTTAGCGTATGGAAGATGGCAAGGAGGGGAAAGGGAGGAGAGTTTATTGTTTGGAAGGGGAATCCCCTTCCGTAAGGACTTCAGGTATCAAGTCCCTATCCAGGGTTACTTCCCTTCTTTGTCTCTTACTAGCACTAGGACCAGCTTGAGAATCACTGTACCCCTGTCGCACAAAAAATCTGTCCAGAGAGGTCTGTTTCTTTCGTCTCTTTAAGATTTGCGTAAAATAGGACACGTCATTGTCATTGAACATGTTGCAGACACTGTTTGCAACAGCTTTGTTAGGGTGATATTTCTCCACAAAACTTTGCACCTCACTCCACTTTGCACAAATGTCCTTAATCGCTGAAGAAGGCACATTTTCCCCTCCCATTCTCGCCACTCGTACTTTTCTACAAGTTCTTTCTTGAATTCTATTGTGTTTCTCACCTTCTTTATCAAAGGGCTGGCACTCAGAGCTTTCTTTGGCCCTATGGTGGCTTATTTAGCAGTCGCACTAATAAACAAGCACAGAAAAACAATGGATTATTACGAAATGTTTCGTAAGAACGCGTAGGGTAATGTTCACTCGACGAGAAACAAATCCAGACTAACTCAGAATGCGTGCGTGGGATGCTTTGTGTGGGCACGGGCAGGCAGACACGTTTGGTACGGCGGACAAAAACCGAGGTGACGAACGAAAACTGGGACAACATTTTGACGAAAAAAGTCATCAAAAACAAATTCGATGAAAATCAGGGCAAACAAAAACCGAGGTTCCATTGTAGTTTGATGTTTTTTAATATTTTTTTTATTTTTGCTGGGCTTGTGAAGACTTATCAGCTATGTATTTAATGTTTCTTTTTGAAGATTTATGTGTGTAGATAGTTTATTCAGTCTTGGATAATGCTGTTGAAATTGGAGTAATGTAAAACTATATTAAAACATAAAAAGGTATTTACAACATGCTAAGTACTAATATTCTCCAGTATTTTACAACATTTTTAATTTTATATTGTAAGAATTAATACAAAAAAAGAATGACATACACAAAGTGTGATACTAAAAATAAATTACAGTAGTATTGTGAATTTCTATTGTATGAACACGGGTTGCAAAACAGTGAAGGCATTGTCTTTACGAGCTGGTCTTCTATAAGTCAGACCCTCAAAGGGTATCATGTAAACAGGGTAGACAAGGAATGCTCTGAGAACAAGGGAGAATGGTTGAAAATATTATTCCAAAATGAGCTACCTGGATATCGAGAAGCCCTTCTTCAACATGAGTTGTCAAGAAGTGAGGTGATCTGAGCAGTGTCACATGATGAATGCTGACTCCATATAGAGGTTCAAAATAGATATGAGTTCAGTTTACTATCATATTTGAAGTGACCCATTTTTAAAATTTAAGGACATAAGAATGGAGGAACACTGCAGCAAGCCTATCGGCCTATTTTAGGCAGGTTCTTCTCAAACCCAAACCCACTAACAAAAAAATTTGCCCAACCATCAGTAGGTCAAAAGTTGAACAACTAGATTAAGAGCTGGAGCTCACCTTCATCCTCTGCAAATTCAAATAACTTTTAGGCAATTGCATATCTTTCAGTGGGAGATGGCCAGTGTTAAAAAACATCTTTCTAATGCTTTGTGTTAGACAGTATTTCCTTTGGCACTGTGTATTTCACTCTTAAGAGCTTGGTGCATCAAGAATTTGTTCTATAGGGTCAGACAGTCAATTAAAAGCATCTTTCGGTGCTTTATGGAACTGCAAAACAATTTTGGTTGACTGACCTTGTGAAACAAATACAGTGGTACCCCGACTTACGATATTTTTTCATTCCAGAATGCTGTTCAAGTGCCATTACCAAACGAATTCATCCCCATAAGGAATGATGTAAAATAGACTAGTCCTTTTAGACCCCCAAAATTACACTTACAAAAGCATTTAAAAAAATAAACTTACATAAAAGGGTGAGTTTGGGGACCATCGTAAGTCGGGGTACCACTGTATATGTTGCCACTGACCCCTCATCATGAAATGTATTGCATGTCATAGGTATGGTTACATACTCCCACCTACATCACTGTAATGGAAAAGTTGTGTTGTGACAGCCTTTGAGGGACTGATTCATTAGATACCCAGCAAGCGTTCATATGCAACATTTCACATTTGCAACCCTAAGTGTTTGTTCAGTGAAGACAGTCTATGAGCAGTCTCTGATCACAGTCTTTGATTACAGCTCGTAAGTGTTAAATTTTTATTTTAGTCCTTTGCTAAATATTAATAAAATTTTATAAGAGCCTTCAGTAAATTGTGGCAGTATTTATATGTGATGATTAGTATATATTTGTGAAAATTTGTTTTTGTTTCAGTAGGATAACTATAGAAATAATTAAAAAAAATGTTCTTTGCGTGCAGTGCATTATTTACATTTGATTCATTTTTGTTATTTGTTTGTTACTAAAATTAGCTTATTTTCTTAACATTGGATTTTTTCTTATTAGAGAAAGCTAAGTAAATCTATTCACTTCAGTTCTCAGGTCCATATCGCACATGCTCACCTGGATTGATCCTGCGTGAGTACAAGTCCTCTCAAAGCCCAATTGACATCACACGCATCTATACATACTCTTATCTTGCCGCTGAGCCTTCACAAGGGTACCTCAAACGCCCGTTGGACCCTTACGACCGTCCTCCCCCCAAGTCACCGCACTTCCACCGTCCGCCGAGTAAGTATATATAATTATCTAGTAAGAACCTAGAGTGTTGTTTATTATTATAAAACACTGTACTGTATTGTGTTAGCCAAATTGGAGATTCAGATCAGTTGAATGTATAGTACATAACAGGAAGACATGAGGGTAGCAGTGAAGCTGGAAAAAGAGGAGGAAAATTATTATAAGAAAAATGTAAGAGTGATATTGACAGAAGAGATGAGGTGATGTATTAGATTGAAAAGAAGTTACAGTACAAGAAGTACTACTGTATGGAAGTAGAAAATTATTACATAGTGCAGTATTAGAATTTATCTACTCTTTCTGTGGTCACTAAAGTAAATGATCACAGTATATTCTTTGAAACAACTGTGTTCTTATATTTTCCAGCTTACTATAATATTACTGTACAGTGAAACCTCGGTTTTTGTGATTAACTTGTTCCAGAAAGTGTGTGTATTGTTCCAGTCATTTTATTGTGCCTTTTTTGTTATAAACTGAAGCAATGTTTCCCATAAGAAATAATATAAATCCAATTAATCCATTCCAGACACCCAAAAGTATTAACAAAAAATACATTTTATAGAGAATAACTATGGTTTTACATACAGAAAACAATGATAAATAAATATAAATGACTAATGAAATGGATAAATGAACATTTAACATCACTTTTATCTTTATTGAAGACTCTTGTTGGCGTATGGAAGACGGCGAGGAGGGGAAAGGGAGGAGAAGAGGTTATTGGTTGGAAGGGGAGTTCACCTCCATAAGGACTTCAGGTATCAAGGCCCTATCTGGGGTTACTTCCCTTCTTTGTCTTTTACTGGCACTAGACCCCTGTTGCACAAAAAATCTGTCCAAAGAGGTCTGTTTCTGGCATCTCTTTAAGAGTTGCCTAAAATGGGACAAGGCATTGTCATTGAACATGTTGCAGACACTGCTTGCAATAGCTTTGTTAGGGTGATATTTCTCCACAAAACTTTGCAACTCATTCCACTTTGCACACATGTCCTTAATCACTGAAGAAGGCACATTCTCCCTCTCTCTTCCTCCTCCTCTGAAGCAATTTCCTCAGCTGCAGTCTGTTGCTGTTCCAGTTCAAGGTCTTGTAGCTCTTCAGTGGTTAACTCTTCCCTGTGGTCATCCACCAACTCTTCCACATCCTGATTCAGAACGCGTGGGCAGGTGATCGCGTTCGGTATGGTGGACCACTGTCACCTCAATGAAAATCGAGCAGATGAACGAAAACTGGGACAAAATTTTGATGAAAAAGTCGTTGAAAACAGAATTTGTCAAAAACCAGGGCAAATGAAAACCGAGGTTCCACTGTATTATTATATTCATAAGAAAGTACTAAATTTGAATGGGTCATAGAGCACTCTTTACTGTAATGGTGTCTGGTTAATTAATCTAATCAGTTCTCTGAAACCTAGATCAAAATTTAATTACCACATTTGTACTGTACTTGAATTTACAGTGGATAGTCGAAAACTATCACTGCCCAAGACGTCTAGCAGATTAGGTATGCGAATATTGGTGGATCAAATGCAAGCAGAGACTCCAAGACCTAAATCTCCTCATATGAACAATGAGGAGCCTATAATACTCTCACATTATCCTGGAGGACGGAAGCCAAGTTCTGGAGACGTCTCACGAATTGAGAGAGATGACTTCCCTGCCCCACCCTATCCTTACACTGATCCTGGTAAGAAGATAAATATTTGTAAGTAACAATAAACAAAATTTTGTTAACTCTAATTAATATTATTTTTCAGGAAATTTTTTGTATTCAAATTGTCAAAAAAATACTTAACAAGGATGGTCTTTCTCTTGATAATAATATTAAACAATATGGTAGAGACTAGCTTTACCAAAGTCATTGGTTCACTGTTTATGTCTGTTAGTGGCCTCTAAAAAGCCATAGCCATCAATATGTAGTTTCTATGACCACATTTAATTAAGGTGTTTGGCTTTGTTTATTGATCAGCAGATTTGGATAATTGCCAGTATGCAATACTTACAGTGCTTAGTACACACAATCTGTGTACAGTTTCTCAGAGTACTGTTTTTTTTGTTTAACTGGAATTCTCATCTTGGCAATGCACCACACTTTCTGAGTTAGCTATGGCTTTATTCAGTCAAGAATTTTTTTTCCATTTTTCTGCTTGTAAGCATGTAATTTTTATAGGGTTATCAGCATGATTATGACCCAGGTAAGAAAAAGAAGCTTTATTTATAAAATTACTTTGCTTCTTGATATATAGTAGTTTACCTGTCTGGCAATAATCTTTATTAATCAAGGCTTCAGCTTGGCTGTGAACATTCTATAACACTCTTCGTCATGTCCAAAAATTGAGCTTACTTGCACTACCTACACCATACCTTAAATTTGTTATATGCATCAGGATTGGTTACTCCTCGCTGTTCAATAATTGCAGCTGAATATATAATATCTAACAAGATGCTACTGCATTTTCATCTTTATTTTTCTTTACAGTAAGTTTCCTGTAGCTGAGGAAACAAATGAAAGCTTAATAGGGCAGATACAGTAGTGCTTTGTAGCAGCAGTGGGCCATTGAAATATGGATTAGGTGTAGAGTTATGTTGTTTTGGAAAAGCTTATAGTCGATGCATATCATTGGAATGACTCCTTATCGATAGTCCTGCCTCGCAAGATGAATGCTTTTCTGTGAAGAAACACCTCTTAAATTATTTACTTCCCTTAAATCCTTGACATTTATGAGTACAGTGGTACCCCGGTTTACGATATTTTTTCGTTCCAGAATTCTGTTCAAGTGCCATTACCAAATGAATTTATCCCCATAAGGAATAATGTAAAATAGACTAGTCCTTTTAGACCCCCAAAAATACACTTACAAAAGCATTTAAAAAAATAAACTTACATAAAAGGGCGAGTTTGGAGACCACCGTAAACCAGGGTACCACTGTATACAGTACTAAATTTCTCACCTTTTTTTCAAATATTGAAAGTATCTAGCTGAAAGTATTTTTCTCCACAATCTGCTGGATTTGGTCCTGTCAGTCGCATCTAAAAACATATTAACCTACTAAAAACATACGTATTAGTATAGGTGTAGTCCTATACTATGCAAAAGAAGGGACACATCTGCCCACCACCTGTAGTTTCTTCTTTGCCAACTATCAGTCAGAAATTAAAAATAGTGAAAGAATTAAGGTTAAATTTTTAATAGGCTTCTATCTATGAGCCCCAGCCATTTTTACAGCCTTTAAGCTATGGTAAATATGTTTTATCTGTGGTAGCTCCCAGCCATAGTTAACCCTTTCAGGGTCCAAGCCGTAAATCTACGCATTGTCCACAGGGTCCAAGAATTTTCAATTTTTTTTTATTTTTTATTATGAAATGGTAGAGAAACTTTTTCTGAAGGTAATAAAACAAAAAGTGCGAAATTTGGTGGAAAACTGACGAAATTACACTATCGCGAAGTTGACTGTTTCAGTGATATTTACATATCGGCGATTTTGCCCACTTTGACTCCTATTTTAGGCCAATTACATTATTCCAGTTGACCAAATTCTTAGCTATTTCATTAGTATTACTTCTATTTTATCGATTGAGCACAAGAAACTGCCCAATCAACTATTTCAAGTAGCCAATAAAGTGATCAGAAATTGGCAATTTTGCCAATTTCACTCAAAGTTCAAAATATTCCAATTTCTAAACAGCATCCAGAATAAAGAATGCAGGCATTCCTGGGACTAAAATAACATTTCCTCTATTTATTAGTTATGTTTCCAGGCTTTACAGATGAATTTCATTTTTATTATTTATTTACATAAAGAATTTTTATTCACACCAAAAAATATATGAATTACTTTTATGCAATATTGTAATAATTGTATAAACACTGTCATTGCATTTGTAAACGTATATTAGACCCACCAGTTGACGTGTATTGGTCGCGTGATGTGATTTGTTTACTCTTGAAAATCAGCAAAAATAAAAAATTTCCACTACTTTGAGCTAAATTAGAAGCTATTTTCAGCACTAAAACAATCAAAATCATCTCTATTTCTGTAATATATCTTCCATTCTATCAAATGAGACTAAGGAACCGTGAATGCAACCGTAAAAACTACATGAAAATACACCACAAAGTTGCTGTTTTAATCGAAAAACAGTCAGTTTTTTTTTCTCATTATGCACTGCGTGCTTCAAGATTTACTTTATATGGTGCACACTTGCCACATAGATGTATTCTCTCATATCTAGGCCCAAGTTTACCGATCACAGCTTATCTGAGTGAGCTGAGCTCATGGCGTAGATCTACGGTTTGGACCCTGTGGACAATGCGTAGATCTACGGCTTGGACCCTGAAAGGGTTAAGCAAACCAGTGGCAGTTTCACTGATGTCTCCACCTCTCTGTAGAAAAAAAAAAATATCCCAGGTTCAATCTGCTTATATTTTAACGCAAATCTTAAAATTATTTCATTTTACAGTGTTATATTTTTATTGCATGATGCATCTGTTATAAGGTAATATACAGTGACATTTTTGTTTTCATTTTTAAACAAGTTATGGAACATAGATCATCATTTTGAGTCATGTGTTTGTATTCTTTACCCTTGCAACTCAGCATAACTGGTCTGTGCTTAAGCCATCCACAGTTTTTCCTTGGTTATTGCCCATCAGTACTTGATCCTTTATGATTTTCAATTTGGTAATGCTGTTTGATTGATACCCGAAGTAATTAGTTTCCTCTGCTCACATATCCTAGCCTTGTAGTATCAGTAAAAAACACGAACTGTTGTTTTATAAAATTATACCATGTACCAATTATTGCATAACCTTTGCAAGCTTTTTTGTTTGCTAATTTCTCGTGTATTGTAAATTGGTTGCTTGAAATAATGAGATGATGCTAACACTACAACACCTAAATTTACAATGAATAGAATGATAAATTAATAATTTTCATAAATTTTTGGTAAATGATCATGGTACATGTATATCAGATTGGACAACACAACTAATTTATTGTGCTTTAAAAACATTGAATGTGCTGAAGACAAGAGTGCTTGCATATATGATATACAGTTGTCAGTTACAGTGCAAGCTTCCATTTATCACTTTGCTGCTACATTATATTTTCATGGGGTGTAAATGATGATAGAGGGAGCAAGCAGCTTTGCAGTGACTTTCTTTTAATGGTTGGCATGTTGTCTGAAATGACAATATAAATTAAGACACAATGGTCTTTGCTAATTCATGTAGGTATATCATTTTAAATTAAAATGAATGTTGAAAGAAATATGTTTGATATATGAGCCGATGTGATTAAGCATTTTGTATTCGACTTTACATGTGAATGCTGCATAGTCTAAAAATTATGTACTGATGGTTTTGAGTACATATGTAAGTTAAAATAGCTGTGTATCATAGATTGTAGTGGGGCATTTAAATATACTTTATGCTTTTTATTTCTTATCCTGTAGGCTATATAGAGTTCTTCATTATTTTATTCATATTTAAATTAATGTCTTAATGAATACTTTTTGGTTTATCTTTCAACTCCGTTACTTCCAGCAAAGCTTTAGACTGCCAGTATGTGCATACCCTAGCTTGGGATTTTTATTTAAATTATTATTCTTTCTTTGCCAGCTTATCAGCTATTACATATTGCTACGAATGTTAATTCACAGCCCAAAAAATGCATTTGATTTGATCTTCCATCTAAGATAGCATTATTGAGCTATTCACAAAGGAAAAATTGCTACCCTTTAAAAGCAAGTAGTGCTGTTTAGAGGGACATCTAAACTGTCGTAGCTGTGCATGTCTGGCAAGACAGTGATAGTGTGAGTGATGAAAGTATTTTCTTTTCGGGTCACCCTGCCTCGGTGGGAGACGGTCAGTATCTCAAAAAAAGAAAAAATATTTGTGGCTTCAGAAGCAAAGATAAACATTTGGAAATGGCATACTATAGGGTGGAATGGGGAGCAGTGTGGCTGGGGTTGCAAATGTATGGAATAGTTGGCAAGTTGTTGAATGATGTAGCAAATTTTTGTAAAGAGAGAGAGCCTCGGGTTAGAGTATGTAGGAAAGGAAGGAAATATTTTCCAGGAAAAGTGGGTTTAATATAAGTATAGTACCAATGTTTGTTGTCACCATGGTTTATAAATGTCTTTATAGATGGGATTGTAAAAATAATGAATCTGATGTAAAATTTGAGTTGCCAGAGTTGCATTTTGTTGATTTCAAAGTGTTTTTGGGAGATTCAGAAGATGAATTGCAGTGGTTGGCAGAGGAGTTTGTAAAAGAAAGTAGTTGAAAGTGAAAGCCAAAAAAAAGCAAATTGATGATAGTAGTAGTTTAGAGATTGAACATCTCCTACACTTATCCATGTATGAGTTAAAGAATAAGTTTGAAAAAGCATGGACTCAAATATGCAGGGCTATCAGTTTGGGCCTTAGAACCCCCTTACACAATTTGCTACTTTTGCAATATGGTGAAACTCTCATTCCAAGCAAGTATGCGATTGAGTAAGTCTCCTATTTTAAAATAATTGTAATAACTGATAAGTTGGTGGTGGTGAAGCTTCCAGACACAGTGCTACTCAAGGGATGAAATTTAATGTGACATTAGAGTGTTCATATTGTATTTGGTTTCATTTCATAAATTTATTACTCCATAATTTTTATTCAGGTGAGTTTATAATACTGTTACTAGATATATGCTAAATTCATGTACATTTTATAATGTTTAGAAGCTACTACAGTACAGTATTTACCTATTAATTAAAAATTACAAATACAGTGGACCCTCGGTTAACGAAAAAACTTCATCCCAGAAACCTGCTCAAGTGCCATTACCGAACGAATTTACGTCCTTAAGAAATAATGTCACGTAGGTTAGTCTATTTCAGACCCCCAAAAATACACTTCCACATGCACTTACAATATTATACAGTGGACCCTCGGTTAACGAATACCCCGGAAATCGTGCAATTATGTAAGTATAATTTTGTAAGTTCTTGTGGAAGTGTATTTTTGGGGGTCTGAAATAGACTAACCTACGTGAAATTTTTCCTTAAGGGAGTAAATTCGTTCGGTAATGGCACTTGAGCAGACTTCAGGAGTGAAGTTTTTACGAAACTCGGGGGTCCACTGTACTTACATAATTGTACGATTTCCGGGGTATTCGTTAACCGAGGGTCCACTGTACAGTTACATTTTTGTTTAATTTTTACAATATTTTATGACTGACTCTCATTTCATCCTGAGCAATTCTTTTTATTTACCCTATATGAAAAAAAGGCATCAAGCCCCTTGAGAGGTTTGAAAGTAGGGTTTGCCATAGCCAAATTCCTAGGAAAGACAGTGCCTTAAAAATCATATTTTTACATATGTACTTTCACAATAGTTTCATCATTTTAGTCTAATAATGAGCCACACAAATTGTTTTGTGGAGTTATACCATAAATTCATATAAGAACATACTTATTTAAGTTGCTCTAGTATCTTCAGTAACTTGTCATCACAAGAGATTAATTCATTAATCATCCCTTGAGTGGTATCTTGATTGTAGCTCCTCTTGGTTTTTCTAAATGCTTTACATCGAGACCCCCCAGCCAGTGTTGTGTGTTGTGCTTACATGTTTTAAACTAACCATCATGATGGGTGTGGCCGTGGCCTCACTGGCAGATGTTTCAGAGCGGCGGCGCAGATGGTCAGGCAGTAATAAAGCTGTCAGCATCGATGAAACTGACGAAGGCACTGAAATAGACGAAGACTCTGTGGCTGAAGATCCTAAATTAAAGGTATGAGTGCAAGTCACCAAAAGATATTAATGAGGTCCTTTGCAGAACTTTGAACTTTGGGTGTTTTATGATATATACTAGTATTTCCTTTTGTTTTAAAAGCTGTTAGCAGTAGTCTGGTTACCAAGACTAATTTTTTTGTTAATCCTAGAATTTTGTGATTTTGTGTCTAGATTGATAATTCAATGGTTGCCACTCTGTCACCTTTGATTAATTTATAAAATTCAGTAGGATATCTTCAAAACATTTATAAGTTGGTGAGGGCTCAGAAAATAATCTTGAAAAACAAAAGTTAACTGTATATAAATAAAAGATTGGAGGATCAGTTGATATCTGCTCCCTTCTGGGAAAGACAACTATTGAATGAGTGAATTTTTGTACAGTGGATCCCTGAGTTTCGTAAACCCCGGAAATCGTACAATTATGTAAGTATAATATTGTAACTGCTTTTAGAAGTGTATTTTTGGGGGTCTGAAATAGACTAACCTACGTGACATTATTTCTTAAGGACGTAAATTCTTTCGGTAATGGCACTTGAGCAGGCTTCTGGAAGGAAGTTTTTACGAAACTCGGGGGTCCACTTTATGTGGGAATTGGCTTATGTGGATAAGAAATGCAATAGTTACAAATTCTAATAAATTATTTTTACTTCAAAACAGAGAGAGGAAGTAGAATTAAGTAAGATAGCAACTGGCATTGGTAAAGTATTCCTTCAACAAGTAAAAGAAAGAGAAAAGATTCGAGCATGGAAAGCCACCCATCTTGACCCACGCAACGCCTCGAGAACACCAGCTGCTGACCGCGAGCCTGGAAATAAGTTACGTTTTGGGTCATCTCTTAACGCATGTGAGTTGTTCATACTCTTGTAAAAATAAACAGGTACTGCATTGTACTGCACTTCACTGTACGGTGTAATATAGTGTGAGCTTTTCTTCTTGTAAGTGCACTCTTAAATTAAAAATTAATGGAAGCACCATGACATTTTGAAGATTTTGTACTGGGTATAGACATGTTGATCAGGCAAGCACCAGATGAGCCTGGCCCAAAGCCAGGCTCTGGTAGTAGAAAAAACTCTCAGAACTCATCAAAGATATAGTGGATGCTCTAGAATGAACATATATATACTAAGGCCATAGTGGCACATAAATATTTTCCATTTTAGTAATAACCATAGCAGCATCTACAAATCTTAAGGAGAACAGAAAGGCTCAGAAAATATTTGCTAAAGAACCATTGTTTAGCTACTGTATTTATTATTTACTAGAGAATAAATTATAATTCAGGCCTATATTATTGTACAGGGTGGTCATATGAGTCTTGTTACTCCTGTACAGAATTAGCACAGCACCATTATTAACATTTTAACCGGGTCCAGCATACTAGTACGAAGGTGATGTCTGTGTGTACAGCATACTAGTACACAGTTTTTTTTTTTTGTGCCTTCAAATACATCACCTGCCAATATTTGTAACTTAAGCACAACTGTTTGGGTCTTCTACAACCTCTTCATTCCTTTGAAAAAACATCTATGGCCAGGCAGGTCCAAACAGTGCATTGTGGTTAACACTGCAAAATTAGCATAAACAGTAAAACCAGGACCTGTTGTTCCACCACCAGCTTCCCTACCATCAAACAAGAGTATGAAACCACCAGGAAGATACCTTTTTTCATTCCAAATTTATTACATTTTCATGATACTAACAGTGGAATTCAACCACAAAGCACACTATGTAGATTTAACCCAGGATAATCCAATAAAGTCAAACAGTTTGACTTATTTACATGTTTTGATGAGTATTACACCTTGAAACAATTGTAATATATGTACTAACATAAGTACAGTCTCTCCTTACTTAACGACAGAGTTCTGTTCCTAAGAATAGGTCAGTAAACGAATTGGTCGTTAATTGAGAAGCATACTATACTGGTAGTGGGTGTGTCAACCATCTTTAGATGTTGTTTTAATGTCACCTTTGCACCATTTATAACATTTTTAGTATATTTTTAAATGTTTATACAGTAGTGAGTGTACTGTATATTGTAATAAACAGAATAGAGGAAATCAGCTCTAATGTACATTACTATTTAGGTATCCATATTGGTCAGAGAGCTGGTTGTAAGTCCGAATGGTCATTAAATGAGTACACTGTCTTGCCAGAGGCGTGCTTACACTACAGTTATAATTCTGCAACATCAGAGTGCAGACACTGTACCTCCCATCTCCAGGACTCAAGTCCAGCCTGCCGGTTTCCATGAATCCCTTCATAAATGTTACCAGCATGTCAAGTCTCCATTTGCTACTATCTAACACGCTCATGCATGCTTGCTGGAAGTCCATGCCCATCACACACAACCTTTACCCCCTCCCTCCAACCTTTCCTAGGCCAACCCCTACCCCGCCTTCCCTCCACTACAGATTTATACACTCTCGAAGTCATTATATTTTGTTCCATTCTCTCTACATGTCCAAACCACCTCAACAACCCCTCAGCCCTCTGGATAATAGTTTTGGTAATCCCACACCTCCTCCTAATTTCCAAACTACGAATTCTCTGCATTATATTCACACCACACATTGCTCTCAGACATGACATCTCCACTACCTCCAGCTTTCTCCTTGTTGCAACATTCACAACCCATGTCTCACACCCATACAAGATCATTGGTATAACTATTCTCTCATACATTCCCCTCTTTGCTTCCATGGACAAAGTTCTTTCTCTCCACAGACTTCTAAGTGCACCACTCACCTTTTTTCCCCTCATCAATTCTGTGATTCACATCATCTTTCATAGACCCATCTGCTGACACATCCACTCCTAAATATCTGAATACATTCACCTCCTCCATACTCTCTTTCCAATTTGATATCCAATCTTTCGTCACCTAATTTTTTTTTGTTTTCCTCATCACCTTACTCTTCTCTATATTCACTTTTAATTTTCTTCTTTTACATACCCTACCAAACTCATCCACCAACCTCTGCAACTTCTCTTCAGATTCTCCCAAAAGCACAGTGTCATCAGCAAGAGCAACTGTGACAACTCCCACTTTGTTAGATTCTTTATCTTTTAACCCCACACCCCTTGCCAACACCCGAGCATTCACTTCTCTTACAACCCCATCTTTAAATAACATATGTACATATATGTAAAAACATATACCTTGTAAATATATGTATATGACAGTGCAAGTAGTCTTGCAGGCACACAGGTGTCATGGACGTAAAGAAATTGCATTATGTTTATATAACCCAGGATATTCCGTCGAACCTAAATCTATAACCTAGGATAACCAAATACTATAGTCAAACAATGTGACAATTTCCACGTTTTGAGGAGTATTATGACTTGAAAAATCATAATAGAAAGAGTTTTCCTTGTGTAGTGTTAGAAGACCAAACGGGTAAAAAGATATAGAAAAAACACAATTATTCCTCCAGCTTGTACTGTGTATTCCAAGTGGAACAATGTTGGCCTAACCATTTCCCTATGTTTGAAGTATTAAAACACTGAAGTGCATCTGGTATCATAAGAAACTAGTGTTCATAATGCTAAATATTAAAAGCGACTGAAAAACAATCATACAGCTGTCCATACAGTTGTGTGGTATTCACTTCATCCTAACATTACATGTGGAATTGTGCTTCACTTTTAATATGTTGAATTACTGCAAAGGTAATATGACCATGACCACCATGTAGGGTGCTAATATGAATACTCATTTTGCTTGCTTCATTGTTATTATTGGTTTTTAGTTCCTAATACATAATGGAATTTACCAATTCCAGAATATAGTGCTGTACATGTACTACTTGATTTATAGCCTAGTTCAGGCTTACTCAACCATTATCTTTTCCATAACCTCTAAGCAGTATTTGCTATAGCATTATGATTAAAATAATATTAGCATATTTTCATTTACTCCATGGGGAAGTGGAACAGAATTCTTCCTCCATAAGCCATGCGTGTCATAAGAGGTGACTAATATGCCAGAAGCAAGGGGCTAGTAACCCCTTCTCCTGTATACATTACTAAATTTACAAAGAAGAACTTAAGTTTTTCTCTTTGGACCACCCTGCTTCGGTGGGATACGGCCGGTGCATTGTAAGAAAGAAGATTTTAATTTACATACACTTGATGTTTTTGTAGGGTGTGAAACATATCTTTGAATGTTGCAACAACCTTGAGGTTGGAAGGAATGGTTATGTTGTATTTGAGATTATTGTGTGTTGTGAATACTATGTGTAGAATAAGGTGGGGTGTGGTGATATTAAAGATACAGTACGTAATTCAAATAACAGAAAAAGGGTTGTTGCAATAGTTTTCCTAAGTAGAAAAAAAAGGAGCACTATAGGTTGACTATGTGGGTGTATAACTTAAATAGAGTAATCGTTTAGGATATGTGTCCAAGGAAGTGTTTGAAGGAGTGTGTGAAAGAGGTACATATTATAAGAAGTTTGAACAGAAACATTTTGCAGGCATTTTTGAGCATGTTACATTTGAGTGAGTGGTTTTTTATTTTAGGTATTGATGTGTTGTAAAATTGCAGAGAATAGGGGAATCTGGTTAGCTAGACTTGATTTTTGGAGATGGTAAGTACCATGTCTGCATTTTGAAAGCCACACTTAAAGGTGATGCTTGTGAAAGGCTCTTGATTAAGCTGCCATTTCCTTCCTCAGATTGAGCCTTATTACCTTCTATATCTCAAGCAATGTATGATCCCTACTGATTTAGCATTTAACAATAATAAAATGATAATTTAAAATTCCATTGAGGTATGTTGTGGTTTTGTAGTTATTTGTACCAAGAGTCTGTGCTAGGGAGCATGAGATGGTGAAATGTATTGTTTTCTTTGGGTAACCCTGCCATGGTGGGAAATGGCCATTGTGTAAAAAAATACATATACAGTAGTTCATAAAACCTTTGCATTTTATTAGATCATGTTTAGTAAAAAGGAGTTATTTTCAAGTACAGTGGTCCCTCGATTTCCGTGCATCTCCAAACTCGAACATTTATGTAAGTGTATTTTCGTAAGTGCTGTTGCAAGTGTATTTTTGGGGGTCTGAAATAGACTAAACTACGTGACATTATTTCTTAAGGAAGTAAATTCGTTCGGTAATGGCACTTGAGCAGTACAGTGGACCCCCGAGTTTCGTAAACCCCGGAAATCGTACAATTATGTAAGTATAATATTTAAGTGCTTGTGGAAGTGTATTTTTGGGGGTCTGAAATAGACTAACCTATGTGACATTTTTCCTTAAGGGAGTAAATTCGTTCGGTAATGGCGCTTGAGCAGACTTCAGGAGTGAAGTTTTTACGAAACTCGGGGGTCCACTGTATTCTGGAACAAATTTTTGGCGAAAACCGAGGGACCACTGTATAGCTGATGTTGTTTAAGTTCTTAATCTGTAAGTTAAACTGGTTTAGGGTTTTAGTTCAAAATCTTATTTACCTTTCATGAATTGTTGTTGGCAGCACCCTCTCGAATGACTGACCACAGTCGACCTTGGGGACCTGAAGACGATGAATTCGACCGAGGTTCATCATATCGATGTTCTACTGGAAGATCTTCAGCAACTATACCCTCTTATAACGGTATGTATTCAGGCTACTGTTTATCCTCTTCAAAAGAACACTATTATCATACCTGGTAAATCAGTTCTTTGTGAAAATGTATGTGGATGTACATATGTACAGCATTTATAACTGCATATGCAGTACAGACAAATTGATGTACTGTACTGTATACTGTACTTACATTTAAGCACAGTTTTCATTAATAATTTGCAAAGGCAGTAAGATACAGTGGACCCCCGCCATTCGAACACTCCAAAACTCACCCTCATTCCAGAATGCTGTTCAAGTGCTGTTACCAAACGAATTTATTCCCATAAGGAATGATGTAAATTAGAGTAGTCCATGTCAGACCCCCAAAAATACACTTATAAAAGCATTTAAAAAAGTACACTTACATAAATGGGTGAGTTTTGGAGTGTTCGAATGGCGGGGGTCCACTGTAGTGAAAAATATTATTATTATTATTATTTTAATACAGTGGACCCCCGGTTTACGATAGTATCCAAACTCACCCTTTTATGTAAGTTTATTTTTGTAAGTGCTTTTGTAAGTGTAATTTTGTGGGTCTAAAAGGACTAATCTAATTTACATTATTCCTTATGGGAATAAATTTGTTCAGTAATGGCACTTGAACAGCATTCTTGAACGAAAAAATGACGTAATCCGGGGGTCCACTGTATTAACAAAACAGTGACAAATAAATATAAATTATTTTTATCGCAAAAGTGCTAAACCTGTATGGGTCATACAGAGACATGAATGTAAATACGTACATACATGCTAAAGTAAAATGTTTCGTGTACTGTACTGTGGTCTACTCCCTATGGTTTTGAGACTAAACCAGCAGCCTTAAGTTAGGAAAAAAGAATTTTTGTTGCATTGCTACCATATTATTATAATTACAATCAAAACTAAGCACTAAACCCACAAGGGTCATTCGCTACCATAAGTGTTTCCTTGAGGGGATATTTTGACACTGAAGGACTCTTGCTCCAAGGAATTTCAGATACCCTCCTCTTCCTCAGATACCTGGTTACCTCCCATTCCTCAGGTGCTGTATGACTCCTAAAGTTTTCCATAATTATAATAATAATAATAATCTGTTATAAGTAGTCTTGTTTTTTTTATACAGTCATTTGTAATTTTACTTTTTGTTAATAATATTGAAATTCATTATTTCCTCATTTATGCCATGTTATTAGTTTTGTGACCAGCAAGTTTTTTCTATATCAGAGTATGTTAGGGAATTTCGTGTATTATTATTGGAATCCTTGGTTACTCCACTTAAAAGTTATTGTATTCTTTCTTAAAATATAGTTAATGTATTTTCAGATTTTGTAGATAAAACTAGTTGACCTGGGTTGTCCATGAAAGTCCTGTACTTCTTTTGAGAAAGTAAAAGGGATTTTCTCCACCTTAAATATTCTTTGAGTACTGTTAAATTTTTATATTTTCACTTTACTTGCTTCTCTCTTTTTTACTGTATTTTTTACCCTCTATGTAGAGTATCTTGACATTTTTGCAGTAACATAAATGAATGATAGGAGAAAACTACTTTCAAACAAGACTTGGAATTATAGTGTTATGTAAAGATTCTGCCTTAGCTGTGGAACCTTCCATCAACAATTAATTTTGCACATGATGTTGAAATTTATTGACAATGTACTGATGTTGGGAACTGATCATATATATTGGGATTCCATAATTATACTTAGATATGTATTGTGGAATAGAACTCAATCATCACTTCCAAACATTAGGATGTCGGAACTTTAATATAATTTCATAATGCTTCTTTACACCTGATCAGTCCCAGCTGAGGTGGTCTTGGAATGAGACATAACGCTACTGGTTAAGCTATCTGTAATTCATATACAGTACCATATAATACATACAGAGTGAATGAGAGTGAGTGTGTGTGTGTACAGTGTATACAGTGGACCCCCGGTTAATGGCCTGCTCCAAACACTAACAATTATGTAAGTGTATTTTTGTAAGTGCTTCTGTAAGTGTATGTTTGGGGGACCAAAAGGACTAATCTATTTATTTTTATTATTAACACATCGGCCGATTCCCACCAAGGCAGGGTGGCCCGAAAAAGAAAAACTTTCATCATCATTCACTCCATCATTGTCTTGCCAGAGGGGTGCTTTACACTACAGTTATAAAACTGCAACATTAACACCCCTCCTTCAGAGTGCAGACACTGTACTTCCCATCTCCAGGACTCAAGTCCGGCCTGCTGG
Organism: Cherax destructor; assembly: GCA_009830355.1. Taxonomy (NCBI): domain Eukaryota; kingdom Metazoa; phylum Arthropoda; class Malacostraca; order Decapoda; family Parastacidae; genus Cherax; species Cherax destructor. The sequence continues at coordinate 65,915 of WNWK01000438.1, read as the reverse complement.
TTTCCCTGAATCCCTTCATAAACGTTACCTTGCTCACACTCCAACAGCACGTCAAGTCCTAAAAACCATTTGTTTCCATTCGCTCCGATCTAACATGCTCATGCATGCTTGCTGGAAGTCTAAGCCCCTCGCACACAAAACCTCCTTTGCCCCCTCCCTCCAACCTGTCCTAGGCTGACCCCTACCCCGCCTTCCCTCCACTACAGATTTATACACTATTGAAGTCATTCTATTTTGTTCTATCCTCTCTACATGTCAGAACCACCTCAACAACCCCTCGTCAGCCCTCTGGATAATAGTTTTGGTAATTCCGCACCTCCTCCTAATTTCCAGACTACGAATTCTCTGCATTATATTCACACCACACAGTGCCCTCAGACCTGACATCTCCACTGCCTCTAGCCTTCTTGTTGCAACATTCACCACCCATGCTTCACACCCATATAATAATGTTGGTATAACTATACAGTGGACCCCCGAGTAACGAATGCCCCGGAAATCATACAATTAGTAAGTATAATATTGTAAGTGCTTGTGGAAGTGTATTTTTGGGGGTCTGAAATAGACTAACCTACGTGACATTATTCCTTAATGGAGTAAATTCTTTCGGTAATGGCACTTGAGCAGGCTTCTGGAATGAAGTTTTTACGTTACTCGGGGGTCCATTGTACTCTCATACATTTCCCTCTTTGTTTCCATGGACAAAGTTCTTTGTCTCCACAGACTCCTCAGTGCACCACATCTTTTTCCTCTCGTCAATTCTATGATTCACCTCATCTTTCATAGGCCCATCTACTGACACGTCCACTCCTAAATATCTGAATACATTCACCTCCTCCATACTCTCTTCCTCCAACCTGATATCCAATCTTTCGTTACCTAATTTTTTTGTTATCCTCATCACCTTACTCTTTCCTATATTCACTTCTAATTTTCTTCTTTTACATTTCCTACCAAACTCATCCACCAACCTCTGCAACTTCTCTTCAGAATCTCCCAAAAGCACAGTGTTATCAGCAAAGAGCAACTGTGACAACTCCCATTTTGTGTTAGATTCTTTATCTTTTAACTCTACACCTCTTGCCAACACCCGAGCATTCATCTATAAATAAGTATATTGAACAACCATGGTGACATCACACATCCTTGTCTAAGGCCTACTTTTACTGGAAAATAATCTCCCTCTCTCCTACATACTCTAACCTGAGCCTCACTATCCTCGTAAAAACTTTTCACTGCTTTCAATAACCTATCTCCTATTCCATACTTTGGAACATCTGCCACATTGCCCCCCTATCCACCCTGTCATATGCCTTTTCCAGATCCATAAATAGGTACACCAGGGTACATTGTTATGTGTTTTTTTAAGAAAGTTCTTGATGCATTCATTAGTATCTGAATATGTTTCTAATTCATTAAGCCAGTCAATGTTCGTCATAGCTGATATAAAATTATTAACCCTTTGACTGTTTCGGTCGTATATATACGTCTTACGAGCCACTGTTTCGGACGTATCTATACGCCTAAATTCTAGCGGCCTCAAATCAAACAGGAGAAAGCTGGTAGGTCTACATGTGAGAGAATGGGTCTGTGTGGTCAGTGTGCGCAGTATAAAAAAAATCGGGCAGCCAGTGGTGCATTGTGGGAACGCCATGCCACAAAAACTTCTTTACCCTTATCTAAATACTGTTCACCTATATGTTTCACTATAAACACTTGGTTTACACACCCTCTACCTTTCCTAAAGCCTCCTTGTTCATCTGCTATCCTTCTCTCCGTCTTACTCTTAATTCTTTCAATAATAACTCTTATCATACACTTTACCAGGTATACTCAACAGACTTCTTCTCCTTTAATTTTTGCACTCTCCTTTGTCCCCTTTGCCTTTATACAAGGAAACTATTCATGCTCTCTGCCAATCCCTAGGTACCTTACCCTCTTCAATACATTTATTAAATAAAAGCACCAACCACTCCAAAACTATATCCCCACCTGCTTTTAACATTTCTATCTTTATCCCATCAATCCCATCTGCTTTACCTCCCACTGCCTCACGAACTTCCCCCACACTCACAACTCGCTCCTCCTCACTCCTACAAGATGTTATTCCTCCTTGCTCTGTACACAAAATCACAGCTTCTCTATCTTCATCAACATTTAACAATTCCTCAAAATATTCCCTCCATCTTCCTGATACCTCTAACTCTCCATTCAATAACTCTCCTCTCCTATTTTTAACAAACAAATCCATTTGTTCTTTAGGCTTCCTCAACTTATTAATCTCACTCCAAAACTTTTTCTTATTTTCAACAAAATTTGTTGATAACATCTCACCCACTCTCATTCGCTCTTTTTACATTGCTTCACCACTCTCTTAACCTCTCTTTTCCTCTCCATATATGCCTCCCACCTTGCATCACATCTTTGTAAAAACTTCTCATATGCTAACTTTTTCTCTCTTACTACAGTGGACCCCAGAGTTTCGTAAAAACTTCACTCCTGAAGTCTGCTCAAGTGCCATTACCGAATGAATTTACCCCCTTAAGGAAAAATGTCACGTAGGTTAGTCTATTTCAGACCCCCAAAAATACTTTTCCACAAGCACTTACAATATTATACTTACATAAATGTACGATTTCCGGGGTTTACGAAACTCGGGGGTCCACTGTACTCTCTTTACATCATCATTCCACCAATCTATCTTCTTCCCTCCCACACCTATTTTCCTGTAACCACAAACTTCTGCTGAATTCTCTTAAAACTACATTTTTAAACCTACCCCATACATCTTCAACCCCATTGCCTATACTCTCACTTGTTCATCTATCCTCCAATAGTTGTTTATATCTTACCCTAACTGCCTCCTCCTTTAGCTTATAAATCTTCACCTCTCTTAACCTGCTGCTTTCATTTTCCTTGTATCCTATCTACCTTTTACTCTCACTGTAGCTAGAAATAAAAAGTGATCTGATATATCTGTGGCCCCTCTGTAAACATGTACATCTTGAAGTCTACCCAACAGTCTTTTATCTAGGAATACGTAGTCCAACAAACTACTGTCAGTACGCCCTGCATCATATCTTGTATATTTATTTATCTTCTTTTTCTTAAAATATGCATTACCTATAACCAAAACCCCTTTCTATACAAAGTTCAATCAAAGGGCCCCCATTATCATATACATCTGGCACCCCAAACTTACCTACCACACCCTCTTTAAATGTTTCTCCTACTTTAGCATTTAGGTCCCCTACCACAATTACCCTCTCACTTGGTTCAAAAGTTCCTACACACTCACTTAACATCTCCCAAAATCTCTCTCTCTTCTCTACACTCCTCTCTTCTCCAGGTGCATACACACTTATTATGATCCACTTTTCACATCCTCACTGAAATTCACCTACCCCCTTCCACTTTGTTTCGCTTAGAGCTAGGACATTCAACTTCCTTTCATTCATAACATTAGCAATCATCTCTTTCTTATCATCTGCACTACATCCACACACATTCAAGCATCCCAGTTTTATAAAGTTTTTCTTCTTCATTTTTTAGTATTTTCTACAGACAGGGTTACTAGCCCATTGCTCCCGGCAGTGGCATTGCTAGGGTTGGTGTCACCTGGGGTGGCATCTTTGGTGTCACTACCATGAAATCCAAGGGCAGGGGGATGGGAAGGAATAAACTCCAGTTACATCACTACTGCATTCCATGCTAATGACTAAACTGCTTGAGCAAATGGAGAAATGCTTTTTAAGTGGGCCATTAAAACCTGGAAAACTTAGGAGAACTTGTAACTCTCTCAACTTTATTAATGATAAAATAAATAATCGCAGTAATATTGAGGAAACATAAACTCAAATACCACTTTGAGTACAGGCAACAGATCCTACATTTATTCATTTTCAACAATGCAAGAAAAATCTTGAAAAATAAAGAAAAACATTGCAATATCAGAGAAACGCTAGTTCCGATTTGACAGGTAACATCTCAGTGAATCAGATCTTGCATTTCCTTGCCTTCAATCCTGCAATATCATCTATCACATCATCAAAATCAATGCTGTCAGCTGACCCATTTTCTATGGATAACATTACTAAGTCAGAGATTCTGGATTGACTTTTTGTGGACCGTAAATAGATTTTAGTCAGCTTCAACATCGAGAAACTCCTTTCACAAGAAGCCACAGAAACACATAGTAACGAATAACCTCAGGCAGAGTGTGAGAGTTGGAAGAGATTCAGTGAAATCCCATTCAGCTATGAATGTTAGTGCATCTAATGCAGTCCAGTGCTTAACTTTTTCTCTTATGTTGGTGCAGCACCATTTTGGGCATTAGTGTCACCTTCTTTAGAGGCTCTACGGTGTCACCCCTTGATGGTGTCACCCGGGGCAGCCCCCCATCCTTATGACGCTACTGGCTCCTGGCATTTTAGTTGCCTCATATGATACACATGGCTTATGGAGGAAAGATTCTTTTCTACTTCCCCATGGAGAATAGAGAAAATAAAGAACAAGAATTATTAAGAAAAACCTAGATGTGTGTATGTATATATATGCATGTACATGCCTGTGTAGTGTGACTTAAGTGTAAGTAGAAATAGCAAGATAGTACTGTATACCTGTTATCCAGGGTGTTTATGATACAGAAAAAAAGAACACCAGCAATCCTACCATCATGTAATACAGTTACAGGTTTCTGTTTCACACTCACCTGGCAGGATGGTAGTACCTCTCTGGGTGGTTGCTGTCTACCAACCTACTACCTATAATATATACACATAGCATACCTATACCAACTTGTCGAAAAATATGTATATATATTTACTTATATTTATATTTAGTATATAATTATAAAATAAATTAATTTTAAAATATTTTCCAGTAAAATGCACTTTTTATTTTTAAACAAATTTAGTAATTTTCTCTTTTTGATGAACAGTATATGAATAGAATGAGTGTTTTGGGTTGCCACATCTATTGGTGTGAGCCAGCAGTATAGGGTTTGTAAGATAAACAGTGTTCAGTGTAATGAAATGTGCTTCCCTCACCTCCCATCTTCCTTGTCCTTCCCATACACTAGTACACTGTGATGCAATCAGTAAGAATGATAATCACAATCTCTTCCAAGTTACCATTTTGTCACAAACTGAAGACGAGTTTTGAAGAGATACCATTTTGTCATACAATCCAAAGACTTGTTTTCAACAAAAACATTTTGCAAACATAATATACTTTAATACTTAATGTTTTCTCTATTTTGTTTATTCAGATATTCAAGCAGAGTTTCCAAACCCAGGGTTACAACCTAAATTTGGGTCATGACCCAACAAAATTTGAAAAAAATTATTTTCTTTAAATGTTTTCTTAAATGTTATACTAGAAATTTAGAGCAGTTTTCTGAGGTGTTAAGTAGGTAAGGGTACCAAAAAAGTTTGGGAACCACTGGTTTAGAGCAGTTTGAAACAAGCACCATTTAATGAAGGCATTTTGCACTATAACATATGCCATCGTCATCTTTACTAGTTGCATCACACACACACCACCTCTCAATATTAGATTCAGCGTGCTTAGTTTTTCATAACCTTGTTATTTTTTTTTTTTAGTGAGTTATTTTGTTATTGCATGACCAATTTTTATTTTGAGTTGTGTGTTTATGGAATATCACTGACTATATTGTCAGTATTATTTTGCATTCATATTTTTTCTATTTATTTATGTTATGTAAAGCATATACTATACAAGTTAGAAGCATAGAGCTGTTTTTATCAATATACAGTAATAATTACCAGTATGAAGTACTTTGTTGTTCACTTATATTTACTGTGCAAATCCCTGATACTATATAATTTTGGGAAAGATAAATATGAATGTAATCCATAGTATTTATAACCGAATGCTTGTTTAAAAAATTCTGGTAATAAATTTAGAGCAAAACAAAAAGGAAGAATATCATTAAAGATTTCCACAAGAGCTACAAACTCATTTTTCCATTATATTAAAAGAATTGCATTGCAAATACTATTTACTAAAAGGTTGTGGTTATTTTTTTATTTTAATGCATGCCAGAATTTTTATCATTCAGTATATCCTGTCTGTATTCTTACCTATGCTATAATATTCACTGATGTAATTAGTTTTAAACTAGATTCAGAAATTGCTGTTAAACTTAGTGATTTACCCACTGATTCTTTAAAATTCTCCCTGCTAGATTGATTATAAGCTAGACTTACAAAAATCCCTTAACCTTTATATGATCAGTCAAGTTAAGTTTTCCTTAAAATATATTACAGTATTACATTACTGTAGAAATAGATTTTTTAAAAAGGCTTATATGCATATACATGCTTGCCTTCACTGATCATATCTTATTTGGTTTATGTCTTGTTTTGCATGTTTATGTTTTCTTACTGACCTGGATATTTTGTGTTCTCTCCCTCCCTTTCCCCCCCCTAACATACATTATTACCTGGTTGCTACCCACCCTGCCTTGCCACCTCTTACCTCCACCACTTTGACCATCCAACTGTGACGCCAACCTCCCAAACTCGCTCAATTGGTGACGGACTTGACAATGGTTCTAATGTCGGTGTTGGTTGGTTGTGGTTATATTGTTGACCTGCCTTGAGCTATTTGGTGTATACCTTACATAATATGTACACTGGTTATTCCTCCAACACCTTTTTTCCTTGACCACACCAAATTTGCCCTGATACTGCCACCCTGACCATAAAAATTTACCTGAATCCCTGACTTTGACCCTATTAACTGTATCTGACAATAATTTAAAATCATGTATAAAAATAAAATCCTGACCCCAATATGGGCTATGATTCAATATTCTGAACAAACTCATTCCCATTCCTTATCCTCTTATTTAAATAAAAACTCTTATCTTTGAAATACCTCTTGGCATTCCTTGGCACAATCATCCTTATTCCCAATCCCCAACTGCCCTACCCCATAGTTGTATCAGCCCTACGAGGGGAGCCTAAACCAGGTTACGGACTCAAGTCGTCCACTCTCCCTGCAGCTGGACGCAATGGCGGCACTGCTGGAATGATTGTGAGTAATTTATACATTCATTTAATTAGATGTATGTTCTTTCTTCTCTCCTTCTGTTGCAATGATTGGAGGTTCAATCTTTATGCAAATGAGTTGTTTTTTGTTAATTATTTAAAATTAATGCATATTTAAAGTTTGTACATGGCATAATTATTTATTGCCAAATATCTCATTGATCTGGCACATTCATGAGAATCAGGTTATGGGAATTCAAACTAGCTCGAAGCCAGTCATTGTAACAGCCATATAAGCCAATTAAATCAGGTTAAGTTGCAAGGGCAGAACATAATTCTCCCCATTTTTTTTACTTGAGATAGTTAAAATTCAAAATATATACAGTATATGGCAAATTATTTGATGTTACGAACCGTTCATAGATGCCGTACTTGTAGAATAAGCAAAAATCAAAGTCTTGTTCTTAGTGTGACCTCTTAAAAGTAGATATAAATATAACACAAAAAAAATAATTAATGAGTTCTGGTCAATATTAGCAATTTTTACAAAGCATAGTCATTCGTAAGTTTTGAAAATTACGTAATGTATAATTACATGCACCTGAAAAGTTGCAAAAAAAAAAAAAATGGAATTTGAGAATACTTGAAGCCAATTTCCAAAATTTATGAATTACATTTGAAAGTTAAATGAATCTAGCTAGACAGTACTATTTATATACTATATAAAAAAAAGGCATAGCTGAAAGTAAAAGTCTTAAAGAAGCACACTCATTAGCATGAAAGATTGCTCCTCCTTATATTGTGAGTGTCATCAGTGGGAGTTTGTTTACTGACCTGTGTTGGCCTCTATGGCCCCTCAGTTGTGAGCTCCCTCAGACAACCTCCCAAGCCTGGATACGGTTTCTCGCCACGCAACACCTTCTACCGCCAGGGCCTAGGATCATATTCTGCACTTCATGTAAGTCACTGCTTATACACCATCAACACTAGCTTCTCAGATCAAAATGTTTGTATTTCCTAATTTCTTTTATGAACATTTGCTCAAATTATTCTAAAGATTTCAGCATAACCTTGGTATAATTTAAAGAACGTGAATAACAATACATTGGCTGGAAAATTTCGTAACTAACCCACAAATTGAAGAGAAAACTTTAGATAATATTTTGGTCTGTCTTGGACTATTATCAAGTCCAGAGTGGCTTCATAATGGTTCTTGATAGATCAAAATGGCATTTAAAGTTTCCCTTCTAAATTGTGGAGTATTTGTGAATTGATGTAATTTCATATAACTGAACATTCCAAGGAACTGCATATAAAGCACCATACTAGCTTCACTGCATCTACTGTATCTGTAAAGTACAGTACTATGAGTCACACCACACTTATTTCATCTCACATGGAATACAGTACTTTTTTTTTTTCTATGCTGCATCTCAATTGTGCTTTTTTATACTTCACAGTACTTTTCTCATATATTGCATACACAATCTCTTGTAATTTATTGTGTGCTTAGGTCTGCTTCTTGCTTAAATATCAAGACCAGTATCTACTTTATTTATACATTTTCTGATTCCCAGTAAAATTATTTTTAAAAGCAGTGGCAATAAAATGACAAAAAATGACATTGCTGTTCGATCTGAATCTGTAATATAGTTTGCTTATTACTTATGCAAAAATCATTATATGTTATGCTCTATTCTCAAAAATTATATGATTATTCATTACTTTTAATTTTTTTTACTTCATTATAATTCATTATACAATATAATATTATTGTTATATATTATCAGTTATAAAGAAGTTATATAGACCTACATATATAGTGTGAAGCACTATTAATATTTGCTGTGAATTCACTGTGAACCTATTGAGCTTAATATTATACTTAAATTATAATAATACAGTTTTCCAATAAAATAAATAACAGCTACATAGGTTTTGTTTCTTATTACAGGGCGACTACAGCTTTAGTGGTCTAGGGGAAAAGACACAGAGCACAGAATTCAGTAGTGCTCGTTCCGACGGTGAGTACTGTACTTATTATCCATTACTTGCAACATAAACAAACATTATCGCATTTAATAAGATTTAGCAGTGTTCCATTTGCACCAGTAATTATTTAGTGGTGATGCTGCTTTTGTGACATCTTTATAAACAAACTTATGGTTATGTTAAAATAAAATTTTGGATATACAGTACATATATCCTTGGACTTGGGGTTAGCTTTTAATGTTCCTTACAGAACAATAGAAAGTGTCGAAATGTTTTTTCATAGTTTTTATTGAATACCCATTAAAGATCTTATACTGTATTAATTTTACTTCAAAATTTAGCTTATTATTAACTGAATGCAAAAGAATGTAATTAATTGTAGTTATTATTTTCATGCATTATATGAGCTGAGCTGTATTATTATACTTGCTATTCAGTATATCTATATATATATATATATTGCATACAGTGCCGTGTTAGTCACTGTTTTTTGCAGGATTAAGGTTTTTTTTTTTTTTTTTTGCATTGCTAACTAACCAGTCTGCTTCAATGCCTTGTAGTTGCATTTAACAGCATACACTACGACCAGTTCATATATGTGAAGAGTGTAAAATTATGGAATTTTTGGCTTCTGTTGAACTTTAGATTTTAAGGTTATAAATCTTCACACAAAAATCAATTTATTTAGGTGTTCAAGATAGTTTTAGATTTGATAGTAAAGTTTTTGCTCAATGTGAAGCTAGTAATGCATAATAATTTTTTTATTTTATTTGTATTTTAATAGAGGCTTCAAAATAGATTTTTCATGGTTAAATCCTGATATCCCAATATCTATCTTCTCCCAAATTTTTCTTCCTCTTCTGGAATGTTAGCCACTAATGCACCATACTGAATTTGTCTCACTTGCACTGTATGATGAGCAGAATTAGACACATTGAGCATCATGTGTGTTATGATCCAAGTTTTCCTGTGGCCTAAATCAGTGACTTATCCCAGAAGTTTCATATAAGTACAGTAATGAAATGTTTGAATAAAGCCTGACTTGTTATAAAATTGTCATGCATAAAGTCATTTTTAGTAGTTATTACAAGCTCATTAAGTGAACAGAGGCAGTTGTTGAAGTTAAGCCTTCATAAATAATTGAGTATTTATAATTGCAATACATCTCATTTCCCCCGTGCAATGTATATATTCTGTACGATGTGATGTAAGTGGTTTAGAAAACGGAGAAGTTGAAGAATGAGGCATTTGTGCAACATATGTGAATCTTTACTGAGGTAATGTTTTGCCAGCCAGTGGCTTTTTCAGTCCAATACAGAGAAGAATTGTGGGAGATAAGGTAATCAGTCCTTCAGCCTTCAGTCCACATCAACTACAGGCTGAGGGACTGATTACGTCATTCTCCTCCTCATTTTCCACCGTTCTTCTCTGTATTGGACTGAATAAAACACTGGCTGGCAAGACATTTCCTCAATAAAGATTCCCAAATGTTGCACTAGTTTAATATTCTTCAATCTGTACCATTGAAGGCCAAAGTCAACAGGCATGTGGCAAGTTCTCAGCGTGCACCAAGTTTCTCTCCTACTTTCCCCATTTTTCCCACTGGTTGTGAATGTTGGGCACAGGAATAGAGTAAAATAAAACATATTTGGAGCAACATAAACAGGATCTTTAAAAAGGATCTGTGTATTTGATTGTGGTTTTGGTCTCTCAGTTTCAGCAGGTTCGCTCACAGAAGCCGATAGGAGCGCATTGGTATGTATTAATGGCTTGCTCTGAGGGCACTCTTGTAGATGTGCATAGGCTTGATTAATTTGGATATCGGGATTTTGGGCTTGATAAATAGATCATAATATTTTAAAAAATAAATATTATTTACCTATATTAACTTTTTGTTTTTTACTATGTGTACAGTATTCAGTTAGAAATGCTTTATACTGTATGTCTTATTGTATAATATTCAATATTATTTTTTATGAACAGTTTGAGAAACTACTGCTGTTGTGTACCTAATTTTCAATAATTTTAATTGCATCATGGCAACATATCCTCATGACATACTAAAAAAATATAGTATGTGTGATAATGAAATAACACCCACGTTAGCAACAAGGATACATACCAAAGAAAAGTACTGTAACTACACAAAATGTACACTTAAAAAACCCATTTTGGTTTTAATGGGCATTATGCTGACAGGAATGAGGACAATTTTTTTTTTTTTTAATACAGTCTTCTTTGGGACACTATTTTGCTTTTAGGAGAACTTTATTAAGTCATACAGAGGTGTACATCAAATATACAAATACCCCTTAAAGGTAAGGTAACAGTTAAGTGGATTTTTCAATGTTAGTTAGATCTCTGATTTAGAGGTGAGGGTCTTGCTGTTGGTGGAAGGTGGAAGGTTGGGCTGTTCAAAAAATTAGGAATGCATGAATTGTGTATCAGATCCCTGAGTTGGAGGTGAGGATCTCATCGCTGGGAGTAGGGTGAGACGTTAACCCTCAAAATTAATGTTGCTCTCAGTGTCCAAGTTTAAAAAAAAAAAAAACGTTTTCTTCTGAAATGGTAGAGAACCTTTTCTCTGAAGGTAATGACACCAAAGATAAGAAATTTGATGGAAAATTCAAGGAATTACGCAAGCGGAAAGTTAGCAGTCTGGGCACAATTTACGCATTGGCCACTTTGTGTGTTTGATGTACGCCTCTGTGTGAATATTAAACCTCTCCTTTAAAATTTTGTCCCAATAAGGGTTTCTTCTGCTATATGTGTATCTCTCTTAAAAACTCGTTTTACATAGGCTTTTGTGTTATAATTACAGGTGTGTCCTAAGAAAAAAATTCCAATTCTGTATAATTTTGTTAAATTCTAATTTTGACAAGTGTTGGATGAGCATCATGAACATGATACAGCAAATACATACAGTATATGCCATCTCACAAAATACAATGAAGTAAACTGAGCACTCGACATTGATGAGCAGAGGGATGGAGGAAATAAGGTTAGACAGAGAATGAACATCCCTGTAATTGGTTTTAGGGGTTCTACCCTTGCAGCCAGGCTTCCTTGTAGATTGCTTGATTAACCAGGCTGTTGCTGCTAGTGGCCCACAGGCCTACAGTCACAGCCAGACTTATTTGACTCTTGGATGAGGTAGTGTTGCTGTTCCTTCGTGAAAACTACCTTTGTTCTTTCATTATTTCCAATATCTGCTGGTAGTAGGTTGAAAAGTCTTGTTCCATGGATGTGGTTAAAGCACTGTTTTTTCCCCCATTTTTTTTTTTTTTAATTAAACACATCAATATTTTTTATTTGGTGCATGTATTGTAGGCTTAGATTTTTTTAAATGAGTAAAGAAAGTTAATTTTTTTTTGTTTTCCTCAGCTTTGGAAGTTCATATGCATCTTCTTCAGGATGTAGCTAAGCAGGGAAAATGTTCATGCTAAGCAAAGTTGTTCTATGATGTATCTAGTTGGCTAAGCAAATTTTTGTGATTGGGGGGAGGTTGTACATTACACTTTTTTTTTTTTTTACCATTCCATCCTTTTCACAATCACTTTTCATTAATAGTCTGCCCATTCAGTGATGGGTTGAAATGTATTTACAGTGAGTTTTCTGTCTTTTGAATTTTTACCACAAAAATTCCAATGGTAAACCCTTGATTTAATGTACTAATAAAGGGAAGTGGATAACCAGTAATAGTAAGTGTGGTAGATAAGAAAAGATTATTTTTCTCTGATTGTAATAATTCTTTTAAATAACCGACTTTGCTCATTGTTTCAAAATCAATTGACAGTGGATTTTGTCCAGTACAGTGGACCCCCGCCTAACAAACAAAATTAATTCCAGAAGCCTGCTCAAGTGCCATTACCAAACGAATTTACTTCCTTAAGAAATAATGTCACGTAGGTTAGTCTATTTCAGACCCCCAAAAATACACTTCCACAAGCACTTACAATATTATACTTACATAATTGTACGATTTCCGGGGTGTTCATTAGGCGGGGGTCCACTGTATTTCTAAAGCCCATTAAATCAAGGGTTTATTGTATTTGCATTTTTGTTTTAATATCCACATCTTATAGTTTCTTTCCTACTCTGTCCTGGATTGCCAGCACAATTACAAATTCATGGGCATTATGTGATCAAAAGTTCAGCTCAGCCTTGGTTTGCCTAACAGTTAAACCAAGTGAAGTCTTACCTGGTGTCTTGACCAGAGGAAAACATGGGACAATTTCTCTAAAATACGTATGTTTGCACATAACTTGAATAGGTGATTAACTCTGTGGCAGGTAGAAAGCTGGGACACAGGACTTTGGTCATGTACAGTGGACCCCCGGTTTTCGTGATTTTTTCGTCCCAGAATGCTGTTCAAGTGCCATTACCAAACGAATTTATTCCCATAAGGAATAATGTAAAGTAGACTAGTCCTTTTAGACCCCCAAAAATACACTTACATAAAAGGGCGAGTTTGGAGCATCACGAAAACCGGGGGTCCACTGTATAAGGCACAAAACCATCAGCAGAGATGAGACGGAAGTAGCTGTGTTGGTGATGCAGTAGTGTGTGCACCAGATTTTAAATTCTAGTAGTTTGGAGATTGTCTTGTGTGTCTGTAGGATGCAGTTCTTGGAGCACTGCTGTGGTGCCTGGTAAGGCAGTGCCCTAGTCATCACTTGGTTTTTCTCTACAGATTTGGTACTCAATTTCTTTGTATGGTCTCCTGCTAACCTTGTTAATTAGGATTAAATTTTTGCCAAACCTGGTGAGTGCATACCAGCTGGTTGATAAAGAAGTGAGTCATCTGCTTTATCAGCTGAGGATTGGATAATTGTTGAGGTTAAGAGGGGGCCACTACAGCATACACCATATTGAGGTAGAGTCAGCAACTGGTTTTCCTCAGTCCATATAAATTTTTAAACAGAAAATTTTCACAACTCAGCCACCTTTTTAAAACTTTTATGGCATGTAAACTCCATCAAAACAGCATAGTACAGTGGATGATCATATGGCACATGGGTTGCATTCCTGAAAACTCTGTGCTACTAATAATTTCTGTGATTTTTGGACTGAAAAGCATACAAGAAAAATAGGGTTGCATTCTTTAGACTTCCAAGAGAGCTATAAAATTAAAAAAAAAAAATTCTTACCTAACATTGTTGATGATGCTGGTGCTGTGAAATGCCTAAACCCTTGTGAGGTTCAGACAGTTAAAAGAAAGTACATTAGCAAAAAAATGGTTATATTCATACATTACATTATTTGTTACTTACTTTCGAGTTAAGGATGCTTAACATGTTGAAGTGAGTGGAGAGGGTGGCTGTGGACCTATTACACATTCTTTTCACTGTCACACTGAGGATTACTTATTGCACAAACCCTTAATCTTTGTCTCATCTTGAATTGATTCTTTAACACCAAACACTCGTGCTGTCTTCATGATGTGTGCACCACCATTCAGCATCTCGGTACCTTTACTTTTTTCCTGTTAGGTATAATTTCATGCTTAATCTATTTTCCTTGCTTCACCAGCATCACCTGCTCGTTTGGAAGCCATGATAAATATCCAAAGATTAAATGGGGGCAATAAAAAGGAAAAACTGAGTGATATGCACTGAGCTAAAAATCATACGGTATGCGTCCAGATACACTGACCTGCTGGGAGGCTAGTTTGTTTTCATCCCATCACACTCCCCTGAAATGCTAAGATAATGGCACTGAATATTGTGTATAGAGGTCTCAGGCCTGCCTGCTGTAGCATTCCTTAACAGAAATGCATATCACCAATGGAAATTAATTCTGCTCTGGCACTCTTTAACAGAAATGGGTGTGCTTCTGTTGAAAAATGAGTCTTAAATTTTATTAAAGACACAATCTACGATCTGTACTTAAAAAAATTAATATAAATAACGAATAGCAGCCTATTGAAAATGCACTACAATGCACATTATGAGAGGGTTTGCTGTTGCTATCCTGTTCTTTGTATATCATTCTTTTTTTTTATATTATCCTGTATACTATTACTATTCTTTATATAATTACTATATTTTTAGTACACTTGAAATGTTTTTTTATCACTTATAATTTCTGTCATAGCATAGGGTGAGGATGTTGCAGTTCAGAGGGTCATTTAAACGGTGATGTCTGCACACTTCTGGGAAGACGGCTATTGAATGAAAGATGGCGATTTTTTTTTTTAGTGATAAAAAAAAAGACTTGTGTTATAGTTTTTTAATTGATCTCAAACTAAATCTCTTCTCCAATCTCTATAACAGTCATGACTGTACATATTATACACTTAGCTGAACAAACTCTATAGTCAGGGATCTGGCATTATAGCTAAATACTAAGTAAACACTATGATATCAGTGTACTCCTGGTTACTAAATGCAAACCTAACTTTCATTATTCTTACAGAAATTTGGTTAAAACACAATTCTCTTCCTTGGATCGAATCTTAATGCCTCTCATTCCCCATGCACTAAATGACCTCTGTATATTTAGTGGTTTCACTGATAAAAAAAATTATATAGACATAACTTACCTGGGTACATAGCTATACATAACTGCAGATCTGATCAAAGGGGAGGAAATGCAATCTACTGTACTAATGTGATGAAACTGTATTATTTCCACATGTACCTGAAACAAACCTGGGGAATACTGGTTACACAATTTAGAATTCAAATAGGAGCTATCTACAAATCACTACATGAGACACTTGAGTATCTTTATTTTGGAAACATTTCGCCAACCAGTGGCTCCCTTGGTCCAATACAGAGAAGCATGGTAGAAAATCAGAATGAGTTTGAGGTAATCAGTCTCTCAGCCTGGAATTGATGTGATCACTTCATCAATCTTGATAAAAGTACAGCATATGTGCAGAGAAGGGGCTTGTATACTACAGATGGGTGAGGCAAAGCAGATGTTGCCGAGTCTAACAGGAATTGTAGACGAATGAGACGCTTGTGCAACACTTGGGATCTTGATACAGGGAATTCTATGCTTGCCTAACCTATAGGCATGACCTACTTCACCCGTGGATTTTTTCTATGGTGACACTGTCTTCAGCTGCTTTGCCTCTCCTGTCTGCAGTATATAAGCCCCTTCTCCACACATATGCTGTACTTTTATTAAGATTGATGGACTAATCACATCGATACCAGGCTGAGGAACTGATTACCTCAAACTCTTCCTGATTTTCTGCCTTATGTCTCTTGAATGTTAATAGAGTAGGGTCAGGTTCTTCCTCTTCCATTTCTGTTATCTGCCTCCTTTCTATCTGGGAATTCAGTTCCTTCAACATTCCTTCTGCAGTTTGTTCTACATCATCATCATCATCTCACTGTTCATTATTGTCTTCTGCCTACATATCTTCCAAGCCCTCATCTGGCTATTCTACTGGCCAGATCCACATTTCCTGAACCTGACTGTCTATTAAGGGAGAACTTGTGCAGTTATTCACCACATTAGGCCATAATTTTCTCTAGCCTGCAGTTATTGTTGATTCTAGCACTTGATCCCATGCAACTTTTGCATGTGTAAGGCATCTGCTTTAAATTTATGCTAGAATTCAGCCTCTCCAGTGTCTTGAGTTATCATCAGTTGCTGTGAGAAGTTTCTGCACTACCCTTTGTGTATAGTGACACTTAAATGTCTTATTCACCCCTTAATCTAGTAGTTGCAAAAATATATAGTATTTTGTGGTTAAAACACTACCTTCACATTTGAGTACACATACTGCAAGAGTTCAGAATGAATACAAGAATATTCAGAGTGATTAGAACCTTGAATGGGAGGTTATTTATATGCAGGTGTGTCTTTTAGTGAAGAAATAAAATAATTCTTGAACCAGTCAATAAACAGGGCCTCACTAATTCATGTTGTCAGGTTACACTGCTAAATAACAGGCAATGTGCTTTTGCCTTCATCAAAAAGGGACTGATAACACAAGAGAGAGCATGGTATGAAGCACCTCCAGAAGGTAACTGACCACTTGTATGGGTGTTTATACCAAGGAGTGATGCTAGACTTACTGCCGCACATCAGATTGGTTTTTTCACCTGTAACTTGGACACAAAATTTAAATAGCATTTTACTGAAAATGTGAGTTACAGTTGTGAAAATTATTAGTCTACTGTATCTCCATAAATATGGCTCCAATGGCATTGTTTTGTTTAGTTCGAAAGATGTTCCGAGAAAAACTGATTGAGGGTTACATAAAGCATTGTATTGCCTACAGTACCAAGAAAAGACAGCTGTAGAGTGAGCTTTTACTGTGACAATATTTTGCTTTGTGTGGTTAGCTGGTTGACCAATGGTTTAGGAGATGCAGTAAGCTCTTTCTGAAAAATTTTAAAGCTGGTTTTCATTTAAAATTTAATAATGGGTGCAACACTGATTGTTCAAGAAGCTATTTTCCTTAAATACTCTCTCAGTATAATGGCATTACTATTACTGTTCATAAAAAATGAAAAAGTCAAAAATTTATCAAGCATATTTAAAAAAATATAAATTGCCAGCTTTCCCAATAAGAGTACTACATCAAAAGAAAAGGGATCTACCTTTGTCATTTGTAATAAATAACATTCAAAATTAAATTTCCATTTGTATGCTGTGTTCATTAATTACCATAATGTGAACACGATATATACCACTGTATATATGAACATTATTATGCATATTACCTATGTTTTTAATATGTTGAGAGGATGAAGTGTTCATAGAGATACTATAATTAAATAATAATAATATAGTATGCAAGACTTGATAATATTCATTTGTTAAAACCAGTAATTTAAATACTTTAGTGTATGCTAAATAAAGTATTTTTTTAATTCTTATTTTTCTGACATTTACCACATTTCATAGTACTGTACTTTTGAAGTTGCCCCTAAGTTTTCATCAGTGAAGGAAAGCCTCATTATAGTTACCCAAGTTTAACAGTTTCATAAACAGTTTAACAGTGGGTACAGTACACATCGCTGTAATGTTAATATAATATAATGTTAATGTAAATTAATTTTAGAATTACTGTATCAGAGTAATAGTTGTGTATAAAACCTATAATGTTATAGCTTAGAAGACACCCCTGACTTTGTACTTCAGAGTTTGTGTTACAGTATATATAATTTGTTAATTGAAAAGAAATGAAGTGATAAATGACATTAACTTAATGGTGATAAAAATGAAATCTTTATTTTAAAGTACAGTACTCATGTCAGTAAATGTATACAAATCCCATCCTCCTGCACACTAAATACATCATAATTTGGTCATAAAATTACATCAGCATATAAAGTAGCAATATATTAGTCAAGAAAATAAATTAAGAGATTAATTACTCAAGCCCAAAATCCACATTACAAAATTTACCCTTTTAACACCTTTTGAAAACAAAAGTAGGTTATCATCTGGGACAGAGCATGTATTTTGTACCTTTTGTTTCATGTGGTACGTCTGGTTGTTGTTCTTGTTTTGAGTATAAAGTCTTAAGTTTAGTTACTTAGCATGTAACCTATTTTCAGCATGTTAACATTTTATATGTACAGTAGTGTATTTACCTTTGCATTTTTTTTTTTTTAATATTTTTATATTTTTACCTTTAAGACTTTATACCATAAATGTTTATATTTGCTCATAAGCAGTCCAGAGAATGCCATATATAGATATTGTAATATTGATGTAGTCTTTAGAAAGCCATTGCAGATAAATTTCTAGTACACACATTTTTATTGCTATTCTGAATCTTCATTCACTTTTATTTTATTTTTATCCCCACAGTTCTAGTCAAGTGAACAGCTTTTATCTTGTGATTTGCATCTATATCTCCTCTGCTGAATATTGCTAAAACAAATTAGAGCATGAGGCTAGGAAGAAAGAATGACTTTCATTTGTCTTGGCACATATTCCATAAACTTAGCATACTGATGCTGTTTTGGCACATAACTAATGTAAATTTTGCATACTGACACTCTTGGTGTATAACTCTAAATCTAGCACACTGCCAGTCTTTGTGCATAACTTCTGTAAGTTTAACATAATGACACTGTCTTGCATTCACTAACTTTTTAAGTGATTGCAGTAAGTAGTTTTGGCTTTACATGCAGATTTTACAATACAACTTTATTGTTTTCAGGATGCAGATTTAGAAAATGTATTCAATAGCATTTATTAATGTTATTCCAAACTACTGTACCCTTTTTTTTATGATCCTGCATGTAGATATTTGTTCTTGGTCAGTGGAAGAGCATTATTTATCACAATTGGTCATTATTACAAGTTTTGCATAGTGAAAACTAAATACAGTGGTACCCCGGTTTACGATGGTCCCCAAACTCACCCTTTTATGTAAGTTTATTTTTTTAAATGCTTTTGTAAGTGTAATTTTGGGGGTCTAAAAGGACTAGTCTATTTTACAACATTTCTTAAGGAGATAAATTCGTTTGGTAATGGCACTTGAACAGCATTCTGGAATGAAAAAATATCGTAAACCGGGGTACCACTGTACTGTATATTATACATACTGAAGGTTTTTATCTCATTATGGTCTCATTTCAAGGACTTCCTAAAGTGCTAGACTCAAGAGCGCCAACAAAAAATGAAAGTCAATTTCTGATAGTGATGTATATACATATATAGTATACTATATACAGTGGTACCTCGGTTAACGATGGTCCCCAAACTCACCCTTTTATGTAAGTTTATTTTTTTAAATGCTTTTGTAAGTGTATTTTTGGGGGTCTAAAAGGACTAGTCTATTTTACATTATTCCTAATGGGGATAAATTCGTTTGGTAATGGCACTTGAACAGCATTCTGGAATGAAAAAATATCGTTAACCGAGGTACCACTGTATATAGTATATAAATAATACATGTTGTCTCAGAAGAACTGCAATAGTACAGGTAACCACAGTCTGCTTAATGATAATTGCTTTTAGTGTGGATTATGTTTCATGAAGAATAAGAATGCATTGGGTAAACTGTTGTCTTTGAAGTAATGTCGATAACCTCCTTTTGATATTTACAGTGGACCCCCGAGTAACGAGCAAAATTCATTCCAGAAGCCTGCTCAAGTGCCATTACCGAACGAATTTATTCCCTTAAGAAATAATGTCAAGTAGGTTAGTCCATTTCAGACCCCCAAAAATACACTTACAAAAGCACTTACAATATTATACTTACATAATTGTACGATTTCCGGGGTGCTCATTACTCAGGGGGTCCACTGTATATACGTAACGTAAACTAAATTAATCAAGATAGAAAAAATAAACTGTGATGAATTCTTGTAAAATTGTGGTACTGTTTTAGCCTGAGAAGACTATGGACTGCATTAAATAAATGGGATATACAATACAATATTATGCTTAAAATTAAATTTAGCTAGTATCAGACAAGAAGGCAAAAAACTAAAGAAAATAAATAAAAAGACCTGAATAATCAGTGTTTAGGAAGCATCTGATGTAAATTAGATACAGTATATCATTATCTATGAATATACAATTAAATTGTGTGTGCAAGGACAAATCACAGAAGAGTAATTTAAATAAGTATAAGCAAATAAGGAATATATAAATGTGAAAGCAAACAAACACAAAGGGAAAAGTTATCCACATGTTAAGTCCAGATACATGGAACGCTATAATGACCAGCTCGTGTGCAAAAATGTAGAGCTTGAAGCTTTGAGAATAATTACTCTTCAATGTTCCGCTTCCAAAGCACTACACAAATTTGTATAACTATGGTTTGTTTAATGGTTGGTATGATGGTACATGTCAGTATGAGTTAATGAAATTTAAGTATTTTTAAGAACATAAAGAAGGAACACTGCAGCAGGCCTACTGGTCCATGCGAGGCAGGTCCAAGTCTCCTACCAGCTTAAGCCAATGACCCAACCTAGTCAGGTCAGGTCACATTCACTTAAGGAAGGAGCACGGCTTCAGACCTAGTAGCACAAACTAGTAAGGTCCAACTCACACCCACGCACACCCACTCATGTAATATTTATCTAACCTATTTTTAAAACTACACAACGTTTTAGCTTCTATGACGGTACTCAGGAGTTTGTTCCACTCATCCACAACTCTATTACCAAACCAGTGCTTTACTATATCCTTCCTGAATCTGAATTTTTCCAACTTAAAACCATGTTGTATAGACTATCAGGAATCATTAAAAAATGTACAAGTAAATGTTATTGAGGGCAACATTTTATACAGTTTGAATAGTTACTTGAATTGTGATGTCTGCACATATCTGGATAAACAGCTAATGAATGAGTGATGGTAGACGTGTTTCCTTCCTTTTAATCATCCTACCATTGTGGGAAATAGCAGATGTAAAAAAAATAATGTCTCCCACTGACCTAAAGCATTTGTTGACACATGACCTACGGCTTTGACTTGTGTTTTGTCTTGTACACTTAGATTCTGCTTTCATGCTTACCTCATGATTTCCATGTCAATTTGTAATTAATCAGTTGATATATTGTATGTGATTTATGTATTTTATAACTCGTGTGTTGGGAGGACGATTAGAGAACCTGGTAAACATTTCCTTTTATGGTGACAGTGAATCTAATTTTTGGCTGCAAAATATATTATTGAGTGAATGTCATTCATGAGAAAAGCTCCAACTCCGAATAAGATTTTTGATTGCATAGCCATCGCATGTTTCATTAAAACAGACAGGAATGAGTATTTAACATCCTGTAAATATTTTCTCATATTCAACCTGAAATGCACACTGGCATGAACATAACATGGAAATTTTATTCAATATTCTCACTATGAAAGTAAATCAGAATTTTTTATCAAATATCCTAACAGATTACATATATATACAACAAATGAATATTAAAAAACTTGTACTAGAACATTTAAGAGTATGTACTGAATAGTATTTTATAATGATGTAGCAGTTCCATAAATGAAGACACTACCTTCCTTGAAGCTACCTAAACACAGCTGTATGTTAAAAGTATGAAGGCTTCTAATAGAGGTTATACAGAAAGGGAATTTAAAAAAAAATTAAAAGGATAATCAAGAATATACAGTATAAAAATATTGAATAACCACTAAATTATTCTGCAATGATGCTCCATTGTGAATGTGGTCAGAAAAAATTAAAATAATGGATAATGTTTTCATTACCATAGTAGTAGTGGTTTTGTAGTTTACCAAGACTTTGATCTGCTTGAGCATCAGTACTGTATATGAAAATAGTACTCGTGAAGAACTTACATAAAGGCCAATTTACAACTTCATTGGCTCATAGAATATTAATATAGTATTTGTATAGAATTAGTATAGCTGTACTCTAATAGTGATTCTTGCTCATATTTAACTTATACATTATGATCAGTTGGAAGTAGTTTCTCATGAAACCATTGCAGTGAAGGATGGCCTTTGTTTCTCTCTCCTTTATTTTCACATTACAGCCTCTCCTCACTTAATGATGGAGTTCCATTCCCGAGACCACGTTGGTACATGAATTCATCGCTAAGTGAGAAGCATACTATAATGGTAGTGGGTTTGTGTCAAGTATCTTTGATATTGTTTTAATGTCACCTTTGCACCATTTATAACATTTCTGGTATATTTTTAAATGTTTATACTTTAGTTTACTGTATATTGTAATAAACACAATAGAGGAAATGAGCTCTAATATACATTATTTAGGTATGCATACTGGTCAGAGAGCCCGTCGTAAGTCCGAGTCATTGGTAAGCGAGTACATCTCTTAAGTGAGGAGAGGCTGTATTATCTGTGTAATCTAACACTATATTAGCTGTATTCATACTTCTTTCCTATTGTTTTGTACTTGCCTTATTTACAATCCCTCTTTTCTTTCCATTATATTTTTAAGAGCAAGAAAGTGGTAGCTGCCTGTCTTACTTGTGACTTAACCAATATACACATTCTGAACAAATAATTTAAACATTATTGTCTACAAAGTGACACATGTATATACAATGACAATTCATTATTGAAGTGCCAGTAAGTATTTGCATGTACCACCCTGCTTTTAATAGAGGAAAAGATGACGTAACATGCTAAAAGACACGTCTTCTCATGCAATAACAGTGTGATGGTTTTGCAAGTAACATGTATAGTATTAAACTAGTCCTCCCAACGCATAATTATTTCTAGGAAATAAAAAATAATTTTTGGCTATGGATTCTTATGCTTGTCATACAGAGAAGTTCCTATAATACTAGATAAATTTATGTACAGCACAGTATTAAAATGGTGATCAGTATACAGTATTGTATCTAGTTCATTAGTTGATGCAAATTAACTTCTGTAAATACTTTATTATGTCCTTTACCATTAATTTAATTTCCTAGAAATATACTTAATTTTAAGATTTCTTTAATGGCCAGAGACAGATATACACATTTTCACTAGTAACTGTAGTATTATAGAAAAGTCTGTGCATAACTTTTGTGGAAGAAGTTTGAGTTACTTAATATTGTGTGTATTTCTGTTTTCCTGACCAGTTTTGAGAACATTACTTCATTTGAGATTTTCACAGAACGCCGAGCTGTGTGCATCAGCAACGTACAGTAGTGGCCTTCGAGGTTACTCGTCCTACTCTCCCCACCTTCGTCGCTCACTGCCCAACATGCATCATATGTCCTCTGAACCCCCTAAGATTTATCCTGCACATCTCTTATTAGTAACTAACTACCGCCTGCCCAATGATGTGGATCGCTGCCATTTGGAGGTTGGTACTCACTTCTACACCATATGTTTTTAAATCTTTAAAACAAGAGTAAAAATTTTATCTTGTATTATGTAACTTTGTCTAAAATATATGCTCATCATTTATTTAATCTCAATTTTCCATATGTGGTATTAAAATGAAACTTATATCCAACCCTGTATTAATCACCAACCTTTACTATCCAGTTTCTCATATTTTTGGCAGTTATGGTTAACAGTGAGTGTGGAGGTTATTGTACAGTACGATTATGACGATATTTTGCTAAACTTTTTTGTTTTATTAAAAAGTATAAGTGATGGAAAAACTATGAAAGTGGGTTAAGCAGAAGTGGGGGCTTCTCACTATTTCTTTTGAACACATAGTTGCTAACTCAATAGTGCAAGTGCAAGGTTGCCAGTTCAATCCTGGAATTTGTTACTTTTACAGTGTGGTGACATTATCTTTCATAAATTCAGTATTAATAATTAACAGTAATTAGAGATTCATTTTCTTTTATATTTTAGCAGTTATTATCAGATTTAAATATTTTTAATTTTAAATATAATTATTGTTGTCCAAAATTTACAAAGTAAATTTTGTACGATTCTGTACTCTCTCATCTTTCATTTGAACACTTCCAAGTGAATTTATAGAATATGCCTTTGTTCATTATAATGTTCTTTTAGATGGATTATATCTCAGGTTAAGGAAAGTAATCTTTGAGAAACAAAATTATGTTTTAGTATAAAGTCTATGGTAGTTAAAATATCGACAATATTGAAAACAAGTTGCTGTATCTGATAGGGCCTTTCTGAAAATGTAATCAAATATTACAAGTTTGACTTCAGTTCATAAAGAGTTTATCAGTTCTAATGTTTTTTAGAAATCATGTACATAATAGCTAATTTCTTTTTTTCAGCGTCACCTATCTGATACCGATTTTGAAATGGTGTTCCACATGACTCGAATGGACTTTTATCGCCTTCCAGAATGGAGGAGAAACGATTTAAAGAGGCGATCCAAGCTTTTTTAAAATATTTTTAGGTATTTCATTTATTTATGGAAAATTCAGTTACCCACATGAACTATCAGCTTACTAATTTATATAAATTGTTTCAAAGGTTGCAAACAATGATCCTTTTAACACTGGATTACTAATTGGGTATTGGGGGAATTTTTTTTAATTCGTATTAACTGCAAGCAGAATACTTAATGTGGATATCTAAAATTTTGCAAGCAAACTTTGGAATCCATCATCCCTCTATAATGTACATGTGACAGCCATTTAATTCCATCCTAATTATCAGTTTTGGGAACTGTAGCATTTATTCAGAATCAATTTCTGTGAAATTCTCCAGATCAAAGTTGAGAATGATCTAAAAGGTGCTTTGATCAATTCCATATAACATATTTGTAGTGGATATATGTATAGTGTTTTATAACATTAATAGGATCTTCAATTAGGTTAAAATTAATAGCAATTTTTGTACACACCACTAGCTAAATTTTGTCCAGATAGGTTCATAAAGTATTAGAGATATTTATCAAGATATTTTTTAAGCAATATTTTAAATATTGATAGCTTTTGTTGGGTCAAAATGTAGAGGTGAATGGGTGCATTTAGTTACAGTATGTATGGATTGATCGATACATGGTTGTTTGCCCACATTACAATGCTTGTTACTTCAAGTTTCACATCTTCTAGTCTTTTTATTTTTTTATTCCATTAGATCCAAAGTATTAGTGGATCTTAGAAGTTATACATTAATATCTCCCTATTGCTTGTTTTTGGTGCTTATGTTGGGCAGTGATCTTTCATACCAAAAGTCATCAAGGACTCAGCTTTTAAAAACTGTTAAACCATCTTTTCTGTTAGTGTAAATATGAAAAAGATTGAAATTCTTCAAGCTTAACATGCCTGATTTTTTCACATCGATAAAAACCTTAAAATTCATAAAGATCTGCAAAATATGTAATAAATGGAACATGTAAATTACAAGTTGTAACCTGTTTGTAAATAGTGCCTCGTAGAGCTTCACATGTGGTGCGATGAGTGGTTGTGATCCTAGTTGGGATTCCTAGAGTCCTACCTCAGGGTGTGCTAGGAAGGCTTTGCTAGCTATATTATGTTACACAAAAAATGCTTTGTTAATTTGGGTCAAGTTTTTGGTCATGATGTTCAATTAGAGAACTTTAGGCTTTCAAGGTGTTTCTTGATTCTTTCTTTTATATTAGCAAAGCTTCTCCTAGATTTGGTTACAGTGCAGAACTTTGTGTTCCTTAAAAACAAAAAACAAAGATATTAGTGTCTTATCAATTATACTGCAGATACATCATTTCAGCCACATGCTGGACTAATGCCTGAGGTTGGGGAGGGATGGGAGGTCATGTAGTCTGTTATTACAACTATATGTTACTGCAGCAGCTAAATTAATGGTTGTCCTGACTGCCATGCTCCTTCTTAAAGACATATATTTTATATTTTAGCTTTTTAGCAAATTTAGTATCATTAGTATTAATGGCCAGAATGAGTTGTGAGGTTGTAAAGATATACCAGCCAGTAAGTATAGTTTGATCAGTTTCTGTATGTATTGAAACTGATCTTCATTTTTATCTTGCTGACAGCATGAAAATCTTAGAGAATTAAGGTTGGAGTATCACAGAGGAGCCTTAATAACCTTTTGCCATAGAAACATAAGACAGATATAACACTGTGCCTATTTTTTCCCATTTACAAAAATTTATTTTATGGTGCTGTATCTCTTCTCTATTATAAAAATGGTTATGCTGTTATTGATTTATTCAACTAATATTAATTTCATTTATTATGAATTCAGTGAATTTTAACCCTCCATGCAAAAAGACCAATGATATATTTATTAAAATTTTAATTTTATGGTCAATTTGTGAATTTAAAGCAATTCTTACATTCTGCAGGTCAGTATATCCAAAAAATCCTTATCTAATTTACACCCATGATAAAGGTTATAATACAAATTTTCTTTGAAGCTTTAAAAGCTTCATATGTTTAAAATCAATTTATATATTCTCTCCTTATATGCTTGATCTGATTTTTACTACTGTATGTCAAGCAGGTCTTCATAAAATATATAGAATTATTTGTACAGAACATGTAAATACATTTATTACTTTTAACAGTACTGTATATGTACATTTTCCTATCTACAGTGTTTAAGATAATGTAATAGGCACTTGTTTTAATAATAATAATAATGTATATGTGAATTGTGTATTTCACTTATTTTATTCTCTGTATCTGCAAACCAATTTTCAGCTTCATTTGTTGATTTATTGCGCACGCACACACACACACATACATTATATATATCTTCTTTCTCATTGTTCTTATTTAGTACATCTGTTTATTCTTATTTTTTTACAACCACCATATTTATTTGCCCCTTTTTAAACAGAAACTGATGAAAATATATACAACTGCAGCACTTTTATATATATATATATACACACACACACACACAATATTAATATATGGCTTTTGATAAAACAAATTTGCCAGAATAAGTGCACTATATTCCTATTGCATATTATTTATCAGAGAGAAAAGATTACACACAAATAGCAAAAATGTTTTCAAGTATAAAAATACTGTTGCCCCATAATTTTAGAAATTTTTGATCTACCTAACTGTTGTTAAGTTTCATTTTGTTAGAAATATTCATCTAAGACATCTTATCACTACCAAACAGTATCCTACTACAGAGCAAGCCTTCATTAATCCTCGACACTTTTAGTGTTATTGACAATGAGTTTAATGAGTTTTTTAGTATTTTAACATCTCTTAAGCCTGCACAGAATGTTTTTCAGTGCAATTATAAGTTCCCTGAACACAATGTTTGTGGTTTGTCAGTTTAACCCTTGTGGACAATGTTCACTGGGAGGTTATTCCAAATAGGTAAAAAATATTCAGCAGTGACAGAGTTAAAAATAAAATTGCACTCAAAAGGCTCATTCTATATTATAAGAGAATTAGCCTTATTGCAGTTTTATTAAACTCATGACAGGTAATCTCATTATTGAGAGTTTTGTGAATTGTTTTATTCTTCGTGCCAAAAGTAGGAATTCCTCAGCTGTGAACAATATTCACAAAATTTTGCATGTTTGTAGCTTGCTTTCCCTCCTTTAATGAATCACTTAACATAAGGACAGCTGTTAATAGTACTACATTATTAACATGGGCAAAGCAAGAGTGATGGTACAATGTGGCATGCTCAGGTATTTTACTTTGTAGACCATTTGGCCATATCCGTCCCACATGGAGGCACTACTGTACCATAATCAACACTGAAATAGTCTGTCTACAGGTCACTCTATGCTGAGTATTCCATAAGTGTTTAGCAATTTTTGTGAATGTAACAACTTGCTATATAATGGACAGCATCACTTTATGGTTTGCCTTATATTTTTAATTTCACATTATCCTTTTAAAATACTGAGTTTTATATCTTTTCTTTATTCTCTCACCCTACTTATACAAGCTAAGCTAACCGTCATCCTTTCCATACATTTTTATTTGCTAGTTCCAGCGGTAACCTCTTCAACTTTACTATAGCCATCTTAAATACTGTGGAATGATTGATTTGAGTGATTAAGATTTCTGACATTGCAAAACTTATTGGACTGTAAGAGAGAGAGAGAGATAGAATATGACTATTGAATACATAAAAAATAATCCATGACATTTCAGCTTTTGAGAAGTAATAATATTGTAATCAACAGGCAAGATGTAAAATGCCTGTAAATGCCACATAAGGGTACACAAATGAGAATCAGACTGCCAACCTTAATGCCACACTTTTGGCTCCCAGTTACAGTATATTAACTTTGTTATTATTTCCCTTCTTGGTTAGTACTACAAGTTTATGAAGACCCGTATGACAGGGTAATGGTGAATAGTGTTGTTTCAAGATGTAAATAAGACATGTAATTTCTTAAGAACCTGTACATTTTAAACAGTATCTAAATTTCATTCTTCATTCACTTATTTTTATGCAGTGGCAATATATTGTCCGTTATGTATATTCAGTACTATATTTTCTCACTGTCACGTGTAACACTATCACATTGTTTTTAATATTAAATATGTAAGCATTTGTTTATTTTTTAAATCTGGCTGTTATATCATTTACCCCTTCATGTTGAAGTGAGAAATGTAAAAATAATTACAATTATCCTAATGTTAGACAGCAGATTTGGTAAAATATTTAGGCATTATTTACATTCTCCACTGTTTATATTCATATGTATGAGGCCATACAAAAGGAATTGTTAGGTTCCCGTTCCATGACCAAAATGTGTGAAAACAACCTTTAAAAGTTTTTCTTTTGTGAAAAATATCTGTTGACTGACCAAATAACTGTGTTCCTTATTTGTCAAGAAAAATATTTGATGTATTACTACATGGACAAAATTTCCTTTAAATGTATCTAGCAAATCAAATAATAGAAAATGAATTTTAAAAGTATATTTTTTCTCCTACCTACCAACTTTTTATTGTTAGTATTGTATTTCGGTAGTGCTATAGTTATGATTTTTGAAGAATGGCAACCCAGTGTTTCTTAAGAAAAACATTGAGGCATCCAGAATATAACTAATTCATGATCAGAACTATCATCAGTTTCTCTCATAATTCAATGTCATTATCTTGAAACATGTTACCTCTTAAACTGCATATAAATCAAACAATAGCTTTTGCCTTTGATATATTACAGTTGGGGGGAGGGGGGTACAAATCTTCATGTATTCCTCAAATGTTTCCTATGTAAAGCAACACAATATCCTTATTTTTATTAATTATATAAATATTTTTTGTGCTGAGCTTGTTTTACAAAATTGTTTTGTGGTAAGGTTTGGACCAATTATTTTCGACTTTTCCACTTAACACAAACTGCCCTATAACCATTATGAACCTTAATATTTCCACACAGTAATTTGTAATTTAATTAAAATATATGCTGTGTATGAACATTGGCCCTAATGCTTCCCACTAAATGTTAATCAACATTGGCCCAGATGCTTCCCACAACAAATTAAGGACCATATGTTAAGCAAAGGTACAAGCCAATCCTATTTTTTACTTGTACTTGTGAGACATGCATCTTCATATGCTTACAGTAACTGCTTGGGTTGCTATAGTCTGTAGGAACATATGGATAACCAATAATTGACTTTGCTTGAGCTTGTGTTTTATTCACCTTATTTTAAACTAAATTACACTTCACAAAGGCTTTCCAATTTATTCGTTTTACAGACTTTTGAAGGTATTCAGCAAAGTGCCATACGAAAGACTGGGTTTAATCAATATCAAAATTTTGGAATGGACTGAGCAATAGTGACTGGACTAATATTTTGAGAGGTACCACAGGAATTTATTCTTGGACCAACCATGTTATGTAGTAAATAAAGTGCATGTTAATGAAAAGCTAAAAACACTTTGAACAAGAGTCAAATTTGCAGACAATACTAAGACTGATGAGAAGAAAAACGATGAAGAGGGCAGTGGTTCCATGGAAAATAACCTACATTAACTTGGTCAGTAGAATGGCAAATGTGATGTAAACGGGGTACTGTGTAACATTACGCAATACAATTAACACGTTTAAAAAGAAAGTAAAATAGTCCACTGGTCATTAAAATTGGCACAGGAAGATGGTGCAGCCAATAAAATTAGGCAACTAAAATCTAAGAATAACAATGCTGTATAACCCCTGTGGTTTAGCGCTTCTATTTGATTATAATAATAATAATAATAAGAATAACAATGTCCAAACATACCTTTGCATATGACTCGTATGGGTTTAGTGCATGTTTTTTAAAATGAAAATAATAAACATACCTTTGAATACCATCTAACTACAAATACTAGCTTCTGTGCTCCCTTACCGATCACTACATTTTAACCCAGAGACCACACTAAATCACCTGAAAAGTTGAACACCTAAAAGGTTAAATTAGCTAAATTCAATATGTTGTAATTGTAATAAAATCTAATTTTATTATTCAGTATACTATTCAAAAATAAGAACTAAACCATACAGTAGTATAAGCTAATATAAAGTTAGGGTAAGGCATTTCTGATTTCCTGTTGAAGTTTTCATTTTTTATTTACCCACTGAAATTTTTATAGAATAGTATCTATTACTTACCCTTCATGTGCAGTCAGCAGTATATGACCTCCCAGTTTCATATAGAGGTGTTCCATTCACGGCCTATTTTGCTGTCATTGCTACCCACGTTCGCACCCGTTGACAACACCGTTGGTCTGATCTGCTCCATAACAAACTTCATTCTATTAATCCGAGAATAGGTTTCTGGCCGTCTTCTTGTCATCAATGCCGAGGTTGGGAGACTACTCTCTCCCGTCTTCGCATCGGCCACACTCTTCTTACTCACGGGTATCTCATGGAGAGGCTCCCTGTCCCTCCCTGTGAGAATTGTCAGGTACCAGTATCTGTTAGCCACATTCTGTTGGACTGCCCACTATCAACGAGCACGCAGAATTTACCTCCGTCGTCATCTCCACTCTGCTGCCCTTTCTTTACCATCCCTTCTTGCTGATGGACCCTCCTTTAATTCAGACACTCTCATTGACGTTTTGACACCAACTGATTTACTACACAAACTCTGATGATGATGCCTCTAGCACTCCCCTCAGTCCTTTCTACCTCAATCTCTTGCAACCCTCTATCCCTGCTCTATCCACTGCCCTGCTGCACTCCATATCCTAATAATCATCCCTCTTGCTACCCAATATCCTTGCATCCTGCCCTGCCCTGCTGCGCTGTATGACCCTTGTGGTTTAGCGCTTCTTTTGATTATAATAATAATAATTACCCTTCATGTGTATATTGGCCAGCTCAGAACCCCATTGGACACATTTTTGTAGTTGTGTATGTAATCGGACATTCTTGCCCAAAAAGTTGACTGTATACAGAAGGCACACCTTGGTTTATGTTTAATCCTATTATTTGCACAAGGGTCACTGAGGCTGCATATCACCTATTCACCACCAGTCAATAATACTTTAATTCATAAATAAGGTTTAAAGTAAACTTTAAGCATACTGTATATACAGTACACATATACACACCTCTTGGTGCATAGTATACTGTACAGTTACTCGTTTGCGAATTGTTAAGCATACTGTACAGTGTATGTGTATATATGTGTGTGTGTGTGTGTATTACTCACCCATACTATACAATGTGGTTGCAGAGGCTGTCATAGCTCCTGGCCCCCACCCTACAACTTGTTACTTGCCGGCTCTTTGCCTCATGGGCCCTATCGTACCTGCTCTTAAAACTATGTATGGAGCATGCCTCCACCACTTCCAAGATCATTCTCTTTCTCGACCACTATGAGACTCAAGAAATACTTCCTGACATTCCTGTGGCTCATCTGTGTCTAACTTCAAGCTGTGTTCCCGAGTGCCAGTCCCTCACCTCTCAAACATCCTATCCCTCTACCCCATCGAATCCTGAGTATTTTGTATGTTATCATATTTCCCTTAGTTGTTCTGTTCTCAATGTCACTAAATTCAGTTCCATTAGTCTCCCCTCATAGTTCATGCCCTCATCTCAAGAACAATCCTCTTTGTATACTTCTCTACTTTCTTGAGTTTTTGAACCTGCTTTTTCAGATGTGGATTCCATACTGGTGCTAGATACAGGTTAATCATAAGAAACTTCCAAGGCAACAAAGTTTATGCAGAGGCATCTTACGGATGTGAATGTTCCAAAAAAAGTGTAATGAACAAATATCATTGAAACTGTTTTCCTGTTTCTGTCTATACTGGTATGTGTGTGGTTTTTGACTGTGTGAGACAGTAACTACTTTGCTTTACTGTACAGTACTATTCGACAGTAGAAATTTTTTTATAGTAGTAATCACTGTGACTTCTAGGAATGCATCTATCACATATGGGCTAATTATACCATATTATACTGATTTTGGCCTTCATAAAATAATAATTCCCGCCGGTTTTCAGAAACACATTCCCCCAATGACTGAATGTTAGGGATGAGAGAGATGCAAATGACATATATACTCATATTTCTGTACCAAATTACATATAGTACATTAAAACATAATTTTAATACAAAAAAAAATAATTCACATTAGCATACATGTTGACACAAGGTAGAAATATATCAAGGTTTATGTGGATGCAATTACATCATAAGAACAACTGTTATTATGATACGTATGCAGTAATTAAATGACTCGAGCACGTATTACTTGAAACCTTCATCACCCCCTCCCTCCACTCTTAGTACTGTACAATACTGATGCTGCTAAGTCGATGTATTAGTGTCTCGAAGGCTAAAGAGATCGTCAGCTTGTTGCACAGCATCTGACAGAGCTTCACAATGCCTCTGAAGGTTTTCTGGAATTCTTGCAATCCCATAATAAGCACCTGAAAAAAAAAAAAAATTTTATTACTGAAATTGTTTTATGTATAAGATTTGTACTGCTATTCTCATTTTATTGCTGCTTCTTAATTTTTATTTATAATGTTTGGTTGAAAATAAAATTTATGGTGTCACTCTACATGTCCTGTGTTAATTTTGAAAATAAAACTTGAGGTAAAGTAAGCATGAAAACTTTAATACTTTTTTCTAGAGTGCATAAGCCTTTTAAAAGCCTGTCCTCCAGGTGAATGAAAATTAAAGAGGTTCAAGAACATTGCTTGAAATCATATGCTGATTAAACAATATTATACTTCATCAATATTAAATCTCCATCCTCTGCATCAATAAGACTGACAATGGTGGGAGTTTATGAAAGTACAGTAGACCGTTATTTAACACAGGTTTATTTGGCACGATTTGGTTATAGCACGATTGAAGAATTGAGGCACAATTTTATACAACACTTCGTAAAATTAACTTAACACGGTTCAGTTTGCAGGAGGGGAAAAATTTAGGAGCGTCGCTCGCAAGATATTTCTGGCTGTGGGTTAAACCACTGAGTCAATGGGGAAGACCTACCGCCATCCCCACCACCCTCCGCTACCCCCACAACCCTTGTCCCAGTCTTAAGTTCATACACGTGTAGTACGTACCAACCTCTGATATGGAGTTTAGATCTTTTAATTGTCATATCTTAAATCTGCCAAGCAATCATCGCACCCAGTAGGCATACAAGTGTTGCTGAAAGTGGCAAGAAAAGGTATAAACGTTTAAGTCTTAGAATTAACGAAGAAAATAGAGATATGTATTAGACAAGAGACAGCCTGTTTCCATAATGAAGCGTCATTTTTGTGCACATAAGAATGAGGTAAATATGAGTTTGTGTGATGACTGACTGACTGATTTACTGATTGACTTACTGACTGATTTGACTTGACTGACTTACTGACTTAACTGACTGACTGACTTGACTGACTGACTTACTGACTTGACTGACAAATTTAAACTTTTTCAATGAAGAGGACCCTGAAACGGTGTCTAGAGCAGCTGATGCCTTACCGTCAGTTGTATAATGTACTGCGGGGTAAAATAGAAGAGAAATCCATTACAGAATTTATGCACACTCAAGTACAACTATTGACTTCAGTACCAGAACCTTTACATCCACCTCAGCGCAGAGGGGCTGCAGCATAAATCTCTACAATCATCCACATAAACCATCAACCAAAATTTAAGGTAAGAAATACTATTATTTCTGTTGCATTTGTAATCTTAAGCAGTAAAAACAACATAATAAAGCACGACAATAAACTACAATTACATATTCACTTTTATTTTTGTAAGATCTGTTGGTCTAAAAAAAAGTTGCTTGGCTTTTTGGGGGGGGCTCCCAGGAACATAACCCTATTTTTCCCATAAGTTCTTCAGTTTATCTAACACAGCGTTTTTCAGGAACATAACTACCGTGTTAAATGACAGTCTACTGTACTAAAAATTAATATTTTTCATGAAACCACTCCAAAACCTTTGGCACCACAGTGATGAAATGTTAAGAATGAGTAAGTATCCATTCTCCACAAAAAAAAAAAAAAAATACTGTACTAACCTGCAATGCTTCCAGCCATAGATGCTATAGTATCTGTATCTCCACCTAAACTTACGGCAAATTGCAGTGTCCTCTGAAATTCATTTTCAGTCTGAAAAATAAAATATTGTAACAGAAAGAAGTGGTAAGCTATAATAAAGGGTAAGGAAGCTATTTTTCTGGGATGGAGGGAAAGGAAAGGGATGAAGGACTAGTTGGCCACTAGTAATTGATGGACCCGAATAAGGTACTACAAGTGGAAGAAGTGGTACAGCCATGGGGAAAGCTCATGAGACTAAAGCCCCCTTATTTTATCTTCCCTCCTCACTGGTGGTCCCACCTTTGACACACACCCCGACTTTTTTGACAGCAACAGATTTAATACACAACCTTTCATTATAACTTCCTTTAGCACTCCTTATCGCTCTTACTAATTCTACCTCTGTTATACTCTCCACCCTTGCTAGTCTCAGATCAAGCATATTAAACAGTTAGCACACCCTACCCTGCAGTGCTGTATGACCCTCGTGGGTTAAGCATTTAGTTTTGATTATAATAATAATAATCTAGTTAATGATTAATTTTCACGTATTATACTGACCAGTAACCACAACAGCACTAGGTAGTTTAAAAAATTTCACATATATACTAAAAACCTCTTCTAAAGATTATTTCTTTGAATTTTTCAGCATACAGTGGACCCCCGAGTAACGAGCAAAATTCATTCCCGAAGCCTGCTCAAGTGCCATTACCGAACGAATTTACTCCCTTAAGAAATAATGTCAAGTAGGTTAGTCCATTTCAGTCCCCCAAAAATACACTTACAAAAGCACTTACAATATCATACTTACATAATTGTACGATTTCCGGGGTGCTCATTACTCGGGGGTCCACTGTAATTGGATTTTTTAGATCCCTACCAGACTGAAATCTTGCTATGCCACTGTAGGACTGCTATACAAGAGGGCCCCGCTTTACGGCGCTAATACAGACATTTCAAATTATGACCAAAATTCCTTCATACGGCTCCCTCCCGGATTCGCTATTATGGTATCTGTGCACCAACCTGTTTGTCTACATCCTCCATGAGCTCCATATCTCTCGATTATGAAAATGAAAATGTTTATTTCCTTGCAAAGCTTACAATGTGTAGTTTACATATTATAAAATATTAATTACAAAGAAGGCCACTAGCATGCCTAGGCATTTCGGGCAGACTAATCCTAATTCTTACTCTATATTGACACAGGTTATGGAGCAGTACATTTTAATATACATTATTGCATACTGATATAAAAGTGATTAACATTAATTAGATTTATAATAGTGAGGTAGTACAAAACATATAACAATATTACAATTAGTAAATTTAGTAATGGGAATGGTTTTTATCTTGGCATAATACACTGTTTCTATAAAAGCTCCCATCTTAGGAGAGTATTTCAGGCAAACTTAGGACTAAATATTTATTAAGCAATTGCTATAGTATTAGGAATTTTATGTTTACAGTCATTTGGGTGAGTGTAAGTGTAAATTAGGGGGAATTACAGATAATGAGAGTAAGTCTATTTTGTTTTGGATGTGTTCATGATACAAAAAAGAGAATAGGTGGTATTTACATAGCTGATGATGGGGTTTGTTAGGGAGATAAGAGGTTTTTTAACGGTAGTTTTGAAAATGGCGGTTGAGTCTGCGGTTCTAGAGTTTCCGGGCAGGGAGTTCCAGATTTTAGGCCCCTTTATGTACACCGAGTTTTTGTAGAGATTTAGCCGGGCACGAGGAATGTCATAGAGATTTTTGTGTCTGGTATTGTGTCTATGGGTCGTGTTGCAACTATCAAGAAAGTGTTTTAGTTCAGGGTTAATATTAGAATTTATGGTTCTGTAAATGTAGGTTGCACAGTAGTAGTAATAATAATATCTTTATTTACTACAAGTACATGCACATAAATCAATTGAGTTCTGGAAATGGGAAGTACAATGCCTGCACTTTAAAGGAGGGGGTCTGGGATAGTGACAGTTGGGAGGGACTTATTCTCAGCTGTCATATCTGAGCACCTCTGCAAAGACAGTGATTATGTATGAGTGAGATGAAAGTGTTGAATGATGATGAAAGTATTTTCTTTTTGGGGATTTTCTTTCTTTTTGTGTCACCCTGGCTCGGTGGGAGACGGCTGACTTGTAAAAAAAAAAAACATGTACATGGTATACAGGCCTAGCTGACATCAATGACATACTACTATATAGAAAGCCACTTGTTATGCAGAGCATTTTGGGGCAAATTAGGTCAGTTTTGTCCCAGGATGCGACCCACACCAGTCAACTAGCACCCAGGTACCCATTTATACTGATGGGTGAACAGGGACAGGGACAGCAGGTGTCTTATGGAAACACGTCCCTAATGTTTCCCAGCCATACCCGAGGAGATTCAAACTCCGGACCTCAGTGTGTGAGCTGAGTGCGTTAGCGATCGAGCTATGGGACAGTAGGTGTGAATGTTTTGTACAGTGAGTTAGTTTAGATCTTTGAAGAGTGGGGAGGGGTGTTGTCTAGCACTGGATTGCGTGATAATTCTTACTGCAGCTTTTTGTTGGGTTATTATTGGCTTTAAGTGGGTTGCTGCTGTTGAACCCCAGGCACAAATAGCATAGGTGAGGTAGGGATAGAGAGTGAATAGGGCTGATTGTGGTACATAGTAACATATCTTTGAGAGGATCCCAACTGTTTTGGATACTTTTTTTGTTATGTGTTGGATATGGGTGTTGAATTTCAGGTTGCTGTCAAGGTGCAGACCCAGGAATTTGCCCTCATTATGTTTAGCAACAAGAGTGTTGTCAATCATAATGTTCAGCTGGGCATCACCTGTTCTTCTTCCAAACATAATGTAGAAGGTTTTGTTAATATTAAGTTTAAGTTTATTGGCAGTCCTCCAGGTCGATATTTTTACTAGCTCTTTGTTAACAATAGTGTTGAGTGAGGCAAGATTAGGGTGGAAGATGACATAAGTCGTGCCATCAGCAAAGAGAATAGGTTTAAGGGGATGTGATACATTAGGAAGATCATTGATGTATAAGAGGAAGAGCAGGGGACCAAGGACACTTCACTGTGGTACTCCAGTATCCAGTCTTTTTGATGAGGCTGCATCCTTAATAGAGACGTATTGATGTCTGTTAGTAAGGTAGGATTTGAAATATGTAAGTACATGGCCTCTTATACCATAATGATCAAGTTTGTGGAGTAGGATGCTGTGGTCTACTGTATCAAAAGCTTTCCTTAGGTTGATAAAGTCCTAATGGATATTCATTCTTTTCAAGTGCTGTGTAAAGCAGGTCTAGCATTTTTATGATTACGTCATTTGTGCTTTTGCTTTTTCTGAAGCCATATTGGCAGAGGTTAAGGATGCTTTGCGCTGTTATAAAGGAGTATAATCTCTTGTGCACGAGTTTCTCGAAGATTTTAGATAGCAACGTCTGGAATAGCAATAGAATAGTCTGGATAGCAATGTCTGGAAACTTTCTAAAATTTCAAGTGTTTTAATGTTATTGAGTATTTTATATACATGTATCTTCTTCTTTCAACAAACTGGCCATATCCCACCGAAGCAGGGTGGCCCAAAAAGAAAAAAAAGTTTCTTTTTTTAACTTTAGTAATGTATACAGGAGAAGGGGTTACTAGCCCTTTGCTCCCGGCATTTTAGTCACCTCTGACGACACGCATGGCTTACGGAGGAAGAATTCTGTTCCACTTACCAATGGAGTTATTTTATATATACAGTGGACCCTCGCTATTCGAACACTCCAAAACTCACCCTCATTCCAGAATACTGTTCAAGTGCTGTTACCAACCGAATTTATTCCCTTAAGGAATGATGTAATTAGATTAGTCCATTTCAGATCCCCAAAAATACACTTATAAAAGCACTTACAATAATAAACTTACATAAAAGGGCGAGTATTGGAGTGTTTGAATAGCGAGGGTCCACTGTACTCTGATAATTATACGTATGTGTACCTGTACCTAAATAAACTTACACACTGTGCTGGCGTGCAGGTATACATTAAAATCACTAAAAGTGTCTCACTAGTGTCGAAGACGCCATAATAATAATACTAATAATAATCGCCCTGGGGCACTTTGATTGTCATACATTAAGTTAATATAGACATTTTCATTAATTCATCTATGATATTTTTTCAAAATTATATAAGAAACACATTACATACCAAATAATACATACAACCATAGTAGAACAAATTGACATAAATATAAGATGTGGTCTCTATGGGGAAGTGGAACAGAATTCTTCCTCTGTAAGCCATGCGTGTCATAAGAGGCGACTTAAATACCAGGAGTAAGGGGCTAGTAACCCCTTCTCCTGTAAACATTACTGAATTTAAAAAGAGAAACTTTAGTTTTTCTTTTTAGGTCACCCTGCCTCGGTGGGATATGGCCAGTTTGATAAAAAAAAAATGAGATGTGGTAGCTGGACGGCTTGTAGGAGTGATGGAAAGAATTATGTTTTCTCTAGTTCAACACCAGGGAAACTGAGAACAGTGGGGCCCAACTTATATAGCGGGTTAGGTTCCAGGCTACCCACATAAAGCAGAACGCCCTTTTTTCCACTTATAAATGCACATAAATGCCAGATAAGTTTACGCTAACATATATTAAGGTAACAGTAGAACCAGGTATTAAAAACAATAAAAAGTAAAATGCACACACTGTACACTTATTATTTACCTTAAAGTATTTGTAGTCTTAATGTAGGGTGAGAGGTGAGTAGAATTTATTGTAGAAAGTCAGGTGTAGTAGCTCCCACACCAGCTACCACGCCTACACAAAATATACAACTTAAATTTAATGCGCCCCAGAGCGATTATTATTATTAATAATACCATTGACATACCTTATTCACCGAGTTTAATCATTTCTAACAACTACCCTTAGATGCCATCGTAAACGAGAGAGAAATGAGTAAATGAGACAGAAGGAGAGACACACAGAGAATATAAACAAACAGAGGAACGTGTAAGGGGAGTCACTCAGTCAGACGAAACACACATTAATATCTGTCTACTTTTGGTTCATACACGTACGAAGCACTTACCCCACAATACAAATACTTACATTGTGTACAAATTGTCTTCATGTTAGTGCAGTAGAATAAATAAATAGCTACGAGTGAAGGTATACGAAAGGAATAATTTTCTACAGTTATATATTTTTTATTAACACATTGGCCGTTTCCCACCAAGGCAGGGTGGCCCGAAAAAGGAAAACTTGCATCATCATTAACTCCATCACTGTCTTGCCAGAGGCATGCTTACACTACAGTTATAAAACTGCAACATTAACACCCCTCCTTCAGAGTGCCGGCCCTGTACTTCCCATCTCCAGGAATCAAGTTCGGCCTGCCGGTTTCCCTAAATCCCTTCATAAATGTTACCTTGCTTACACTCCAACAGCACGTCAAGTCCTAAAAACCATTTGCTCCTATCTAACACGCTCATGCACACTTGCTGGAAGTCCAAGCCCCTCGTATACAAAACCTCCTTTACCCCCTCCCTGCAACCTTTCCTAGGCTGACCCCTACCCTGCCTTCCCTCCACTACAGATTTATACACTCTCGAAGTCATTCTATTTCGTTCCATCCTCTCTACATGTCCAAACCATCTCAATAACCCTTCCTCAGCCCTCTGGATAATAGTTTTGGTAATCCCACACCTCCTCCTAATCTCCATTATATTCACACCACACATTGCCCTCAGACATGACATCTCCACTGCCTCCAACCTACTCCTTGTTGCAACATTCACAACCCATGCCTCACACCCATACAAGAGCGTTGGTTTACCTATACTCTCATACATTCCCCTCTTTGCTTTCATGGATAAAGTTCTTTGTCTCCACAGTTATCCCCAGTAATACTATAGTGTATACATTTTCTCTGGGATTGGACTAGAGAAAACATAATTCTTGTCATCACTTTGACAAGTCGCCTGGCTACCACATCTCATATTTATTCTACTGTGGGTGTATGTATCATGTTTATATGTTATGTAGCATGTTTCTTATATAATTTTCAAAAAAAATCATAGCTGGATTAACAAAAGTGTCTGTATTAACATAATATACTACATTTAATGTGCCCCAGAGCAATTATTATTACATATTAGTATCATTTAAGTATTTTCTTTATAGTAAGCTATACAGGAAAAGGGGTTACTAAAAAGACTCCTCCAGGAGTTGAACCCGAGTCTGGCGAGTTAGAGGCGAGTTAGATAAAGAAGGGAATGTACGAAAGTATAGTGATACCAACACTGCAGCGAGGAGGTGGCTGGAGGCAGTGGAGATGTCCTGTCTAAGGGCAATGTGTAGTGTAAATATTATGCAGAGAATTCAGAGCGTGGAAAGTAGGAGGTGTAGAGTTACTAAAAGTATTAGTCAGAGGGCTGAAGAGGGGTTGTTGAGGTGGTTTGGTCATTTAGAGAGAATGGATCAAAGTAGAATGACTTAGAGAGCGTATAAATCTGTAGAGGAAGGAAGGCGGGGTAGGGGTCGTCCTTGAAAAGGTTGGAGGGGGTAAAGGAGGTTTTGTGGGCAAGGGGCTTGGACTTCCAGCAAGTATGTGTGAGCGTGTTAGATAGGAGTGAATGGAGATGAATGGTTTTTGGGACCTGACAAGCTGTTGGAGTGTGAGCAAGGTAATATATTTTGTGAAGGGATTCAGGGTAACTAGTTAGCCAGACTTGAGTCCTGGAAATGGGAAGTACAATGCCTGCACTTTAAAGGAGAGGTTTGGGATATTGGCAGTTTGGAGGGACTTCTAAACTGTCATATCTGAGCGACTCTGCAAAGACAGTGATTATGTATGAGTGAGGTGAAAGTGCTGAATGATGAAAGTATTTTCTTTTTGGGGATTTTTTTTCTTTTTGGGTCACCCTGCCTCAGTGGGAGACAACTAACGTGTTGAAAAAAAAAATAGTACGTATCATTATCATTATTGTTAATATGGCATCTTCAAGACTAGTGAGACACACTTAGTGATTATAATGTATACCTGCACACCAGCACAGTGTATAAGTTTATTTAGGTACAGGTACACATACATGTAACTATAATTATCAGAGTATATATAAAATACGCAATAACTTTAAAACATTTGAAATTTTGGAAAGTTTTCAGACATAATGGAGAGACATTGAGCTCACGGAGGATGTAAACAAACATTGGCGTGCGAAGACCGTATTAGCAAGTTAGGTGGGGGGAAGGGAACGTATAACAAGTTTTGGTCATAATTTGAAATATCCATATTAGCAAAACGCCGTTAAACAGGACACTCCTGTACACTATAGTATTATTGGGGGTTAACTGTAGAAAATTATTCCTTTCATATGCCTTTATTCATAGCATCATTCACTCTAAAAATGGTGTGTTGCATGAGAATGGGAGTGTTGCTGTTTATTTATTCTACTGCACCAATGTGAAGACAAATTGTACACAATGGAAGGTGTTTGTATTTTGGTAAAAGCTTCACAAACATGCAAAATGAACGTTCATGAACCGTAAGCGGACATGAATTAATACACGTTCATCTGTTTCCATTCTCCACATCTCTCTCATTTCCGATGGCATCTAAGGGTAGTTGTTAGAAATGATTAAACTCAGTGAACAAGGTATGTCGATGGTAATAATAATAATAATAATTGCTCTGGGGCACTTTAAATGTCGTATATTTCATGTAGGAATGGTAGCCGGGAGAACTACCACACCTGATCCACCACGAGGCCTGGTCACAGACCGAGCCACAGGGGCGTTGACCCCCGTGGTATACCTCCTACCCTACATTAAGACTACAAATATTTTAGGGTAAGTAATGAATTTACTGTACAGTGAACCCTCAGTTTTCGTTGAAAATTCTTTCCAGAATGCTGTTTGAGTGCCGTTACCGAACGAATTTGTTCCCATAAGGACAAATGTAAATTAGATTAGTCATTTCAGACCCCCAAAAATACACTTACAAAAGCACTTACGAAAATACACTTACATAATTGTTCGAGTTTGGAGGTGAACGAAAACCGAGTCTACTGTATACGCATTTTATCACTCTGGGCACTTTAAATGTCATATATTACGTGTAGGTGTGATAGCCGGGCAAGGTACTACACCTGACTTCCTACAATAAATACTACTCACCTCTCACCCTACATTAAGACTACAAATATTTTAAGGGAAGTAGTAATGAGTGTAGTGTATGTGTATGTATTTTAATATCTAGTTCTATTGAAAACTTAAAATATGATAATGTAAACACGTTACGAAGCAGTTATATGCATTTATAAGTGAAAAAAATGTGATTTGCTTTAAGACGATTTCCGCCTTAAGGTGGTAGCCTGGAACTTAACCTGCCATGTAAGTGGGGCCCTACTGTCCACTGAAAGTTGGCTTTTACAAAGGCACTTAGTCTAATGATGTATACCTCATATATCTGTGTGCCCTTGGAAACAGCAAATAAATTTATACAACTGTTGAAAGAAAATAAAACTTGTAAAATCATTTGTAGATTTCCCAAATACAGCTTAGCATATCATATCTAAAGAATAATTAACTCATCTAATAGGTTATACTTCTGAGTCAATTTAATTAAAAACCTAATTAATATAGTCAATTTCAATGAATGCAAGCTGTACCCTGTACAAAATATAAAAGATGATAAAAAAAAAAATCCCAAGTTACAATAAACTAAGTGCACCTCTTTTATATTGCAAATGCCATTGTATACATGCAAGATAAATCTCAGAGTTTCATACCTCAATATCAGCAATAGGATTTGTAGCTCTGATAAATGAATAGATGGCAGTAGGAACAGACATATGAGCAGAAATATAGACTCCTAGTTCCTCTTCCACTCGTTCACAGCTGACAGAATCGCCATGCTCCATCAATTCCAGTATTTTCTCTAATCTCTTGACATAAACATAAGGCTCTTCTCCTTCATCCACAATACTGAGTGAGAAAAGGTTAAATAAAAAAATTTGTATGATTGATCTAAGGATTTGGAGTTATCCTCCACTAGGATCAAACCTGGTTATCTCCCATTTTGAAGGTGTCGACCCATATGTATTTAGCACTTCCACATAATTATAATTAAGAAAATAGCTTATTTTAAGCTTTAATGCATAAAATTTACATTTTATAAGAAGCAGTAAATTAATATGGGTCATACAACAATTTGATTGTATGTATATGCTAGAAGTTTTTGTATTTTATATGCTCACAAGACAGAACATCAACTAGCAATAAACATTATGAAAATACAGAATAATAATAATGATGACTAAATAAGATATATAATAATAATAATAACTAAATAAGATACAGTGGTACCTCGAGTTACGATGGTCCCCAAAATCGCCCTTTTATGTAAGTTTATTTTTTTAAATGCTTTTGTAAGTATATTTTTGGGGGTGTAAAAGGACTAGTCTATTTTACATTATTCCTTATGGGGATAAATTCGTTTGGTAATGGCACTTGAACAGCATTCTCGA
This sequence comes from Cherax destructor, assembly GCA_009830355.1. Classification (NCBI taxonomy): domain Eukaryota; kingdom Metazoa; phylum Arthropoda; class Malacostraca; order Decapoda; family Parastacidae; genus Cherax; species Cherax destructor. The sequence goes on along the minus strand of WNWK01000438.1, from coordinate 21,616 downwards.
ACGAAAAAATATCGTAACTCGAGGTACCACTGTATATAATAATAATAATGACCTTAAAAGATTTGGTTATTTTTTTAACCTAGAGGGTTAGCCACCAAGAATAACCCAATAAAGTTCATGTTTTACTGGGACTGTCGGTCATATTTCCATTGGGGTCCTTTAATCTGCTCCAGGATGTGACCCACAACAGTTGACTGACACCCAGTTACTTACTGCTAGGTGAGCAGGGACAGCAGGTGTAAGGACACATGCCCAATGTTTCACTAGTGCTGGGATCAATCCCAGGTTCTTTAGTGTCTGAGCTGAGGATGCTATCAACTGAGTCATAAGCCATACCACAGGGGTAAGCAATGAAAGTATCCCTTGTCAATAATAAAGTAAGCCTGAAAGTCACTGGTAGCAACAGGCTGGTTAACCAAGCAGTCAACAATGTACAGCAATCTGGTCCCTGGCTGAACTTCAAACTCAGAATTCTCAAAACCAGTCACAGACATTTCCTACCAAATTTCTCTCTCATATTTGATAGCCTCTGTAATTTTATTTTTTTCAAATAATAGGCCAGGAAGAATTCCTAAATTTTAAATTAAATTGGTACTTCAAATAGTAAGCAATGAGCAGTGATGGGAGTTGTCTGTTAACCCAAAATAACCTGAAAAGTGATAGTAGAACCCAAAATAACCTGAAAAGTGATAGTAGTGAAAGGGGTGTAGAGGATGGTGGCAGTAACGGAAGGTGTATGGAAGTAGTGAGTGAGCAGTGTGTAGAGAGTATTGGAATCAACAATAACAAACTCTCTCAAAGCAGTTATCATACAAAAAAAAAAAGAGGAAATCATTTGCCATGAGAGAAACAAATTTCTGTTCCTGATTACTGCCTAGTCCCAAGCTAGACACTTTCCCAGTCCTGACCCAGCATCTGTGAGATCATTTGCAGTATTATTGTCTGCACTGGCTTACATCTGAGCTTACATAAGAGGAATAACAAGTGGGACTTCAAAAATGCTGCATTTTTTTGTCTTGTCATGAAGTGATATTCAGGTCTGAACCAAGAAATGAAGAAAAGTGATTTCTCAGATCAAGAGCCCTTCACCAATCAGAAGGAGTCCCTCGAAGAAAACTGCACCAGAGCCATTTTGTGATCTTGACTTTAAATCCTATGACCATGAAGCATATGTATAGTATCTCTGTATAGTAAAAATTATTGCTACCATGTTTCACATCAATCCATTAAAAATTTAAAGACAAGTTACATTTTCAAGCCTTAACCACACACAGATGAAATAACAACAATTCATTTTAACCAGAGCTGTCTTATGAGTAGTAATAAATTGGGAAAAATGGTAAGTTCCTTTAAAAAAAATCTAAATAAGACAGATATCAAGAATGAGTATAAGTAACTGTGATCATATTCATAACATACTCGTCTTCTTGTGGTGTTTCGACCTCCTTCATTTTTTTTATGAGATTCTCAACGAACTTGATAGTGTCCAGCGTGTTGACAGGGGTTTGGAGTGCTTCATACACAGCAAGGCACTGTTTAAAGGAAGTCTGAATCACAGGAAGAAAGCAAATAAATGCTCATCTCTTTATTCACTCATGTTCATGGTTTAGGCACTCAGAATTATTGAGTCAAAGGAAGTGGGTGAAATAGCTCTTTATCCAAAGAATAAGAGCCACCCTCCCCCTCCTCAAATCAAACTCAATTACCTCCTATTTCCCAAGTACTGTATGACCTGATTGATTTTGCACTTCCCTATGATTATTCATTCATTAATAACAATAATGCTCAAGATACAGTCTGAAAATAAAGAATCAGAAGATGCAAGCAGGTAACAGCCAAAGTGCTTCCCAAAAGGAATAACTGATACAACTAGTAGTTCAATGCAGTACAGGTCGACCATCACTAATCTGGCATCACTGGGACCTGTAGGGTGCTGGATTAGTGATTTTGCCGGATCACAGAGTGGTTAGGTTAGAATAAACTTAATAAAGGTTAATAAAGTTAACTAACTTGACTTACACAAGAAATTTTGGCTTGTTCCTTCACCAGAGCTCCAGAGAGCTCAACACCTTCACTTACACGCAGCCTAAACCACTTCATCAGAACTTGGTCTAGTTCTGAACTTTTTCCTTCCTTCATTGTTTTCCTTTTACACACATAATTCTTTGAATCACAGTTAGCAAAGAAACTCAGTAATTGTTCTTTGTTTCTTTATGTCATAAACTGTTAAGTTTTTTCAGAAGTTCAACCTTATCTTGTACGAACAATGTATGGTGTTTGTGCTTTACACAACAAGAAGTATTTCCTTTATTCATTGGAACCATGGCCAGGGCTAAAAGTGAGCAGGTTATAACAATAAATGGAGAAAAACAAATTTGAATGACTTATGCAGCAAGCAGTGTCATCAATCAGTAGCGGCACGTTAGTGTGGAGACCCAGGAAATTTTAAATTACGCTAGCCGAAATTAGTGCCGGATTAGTGATGGAACCAGATTAGTGACTGCTGGATCAATGATGGCCGACCTGTACTACATATAAATATCTTCTTCTTTCAACACGTCGGCCATTTCCCACCAAGGCAGGGTGGCCCAAAGAGAAAAACAAAAGTTTCTCTTTTTAACTTTAGTAATGTATACAGGAGAAGGGGTTACATATACATATACAGTGGTCCCTCGGTTTTCGTGCATCTCCAAACTCAAACATTTATGTAAGTGTATTTTCGTAAGTGCTGTTGCAAGTGTATTTTTGGGGGTCTGAAATAGACTAACCTACGTGACATTATTTCTTAAGGAAGTAAATTCGTTCGGTAATGGCACTTGAGCAGCATTCTGGAACGAATTTTCGGCGAAAACCGAGGGACCACTGTATGCTGAATAATAAAATTATGCCTAAGTTTCCTTTAAAACATTTGTAAGCAATTATTCTGTTGAAGAATAAGTCACAATACCATTGCCGGAACAATACACAACTAACCCACAATTTGGAGAAAAAAAATTAAATGATGTTTCAGTCTGTCTTGAATTCACAACTTAATAATGGTCCAGGATGGACCAAAATGGAATCTAAATTTGCCACTTAAAATTGTGGATTAGCTGTCAACTGTTCTATTCATAGTAAGTCAAATACAAATCAGGCATGATATCAACAGCATAATGCAAAACAAATGAGAAGCAAATACCAAAATCCTTTGATAATTATGGTCAAGAATTTAAATGAAACTTCATCTGAAAATGCAATCAAACAATCTTTCATATTTTAAGTGGGGAGGCATGAAAATGTTGACATATTATCCAAAAGCATGGCAGAAAATACTAACCTGCAGAACTGCTCCATTATAACCCAGTCTGTTGCCATGAGTGATGAGTGCCATGTCTCGAGCTATATCTACTAGCTCCTGCCTTTTAGTAGCACAACAGAAAAGAACAACAGGAGCAACTCTCATAGCACCTGTTGGGTAAATGTACAGTATTTTCAAAATGAAAAATTTTATTTCCCCTTTACATCAGAAAAATTTGTGTGTACATTTTTTATTATGAGCAAGTGAAAGTATTTATCGACCTATACCTTATAAACAAAATATTTGAATTATACTCATCTCAAAATAGCAGTAACTGTATCAGATTTAAAAAGCACGGGTGGCACATGGCCTGGTAGGCAATGCTCTCACTTCACACACTGAGTGTCCGTGGTTCGATCCCCGGCAAGGGTGGAAACATTGGGCATGTTTCCTTACACCTGTTGTCCTGTTCACCTAGCAAGCAAGTAGGTACCTAGGTGTTAGTCAACTGGTGTGGGTCGCATCCTGGGGAACAAGATTAAGGACCCTGAATGGAAGTAAGACAGACAGTCCCTCGATGATGCATTGCCTTTCTTGTGTTATCCTGGGTGGGTAACACTCCGGGGTTAAAAAATCTGAACAAAATCTTATCATATGTCATTTTTAAAAAGTATTCATTAAATTCATATGATGTAAGAAATTCAAGCAATATGAATGTGAACTAAAAAAAAAAACCCTCCCCACTATTTATTCAATAGCTGTATGGCAAGAAGTGCAATTCTAATGACATCCCCAAACTGCAATAACCCTATCTATCCTTTATTTTCATATAAGTATAAAATTCTTCACATGTTTCTCTCTAAATTATTATCTATTTAACCCTTCAATAGAAGTGCCTTGAGGCTGATGAAGGGCTGCTGATCCAAGGAAATGGAGGTACTCTTCCCTTCCTTAGATCAAATCTGATTACCTCCCATTCAATGTGCACTGTATGTCCCTATGGGTTTAGTGTTTCCCTATGATTATAATAATAATAATGTCTTAAACAATACAATCATAGCTACTGATATAGTAATTTAAAATTATTAATAATACTGTAAATTTAAACTACAGTACATACCTCCATTACCATATGAGCCTCGGCCATTAAATTGAATTGCTGCAGGACCATAGACATCTTTGAACTTTGAGGCACGCAAAGCAGCAAATACATCAGTAACATTAGCACCATATCCTCGTTTTGGTTCTGCATAGTACTCCTTTACAAACCTAAAAGTAGTGAACCATATCTGTCATCTCAGGACAAGTGAATCAAGAAAAATGTCAAATATTTTATACACTATCACCTCTATGATTTTGCTGAAAACTGGTGCAGATGATGTACAGGAGTTCACTTCTGGCCAAAGACAAATTTTCTTATACAGTGGACCCCGAGTTTCGGTCATAATTCATTCCAGAAGGCTGTTCAAGTGCCATTACCCCAAAAATACACATACAAAAGCACTTACAATATTAAACTTACATAATTGTTTGATTTCCGAGGTGACCGAAACTCGGGGGTCCACTGTACTGGGTTCATTCCGCCTACCGCCTATAGGAACACTACAGTGGTACCTCGAGTTACGATATTTTTTCGTTCGAGAATGCTGTTCAAGTGCCATTACCAAACGAATTTATCCCCATAAGGAATAATGTAAAATAGACTAGTCCTTTTACACCCCCAAAAATATACTTACAAAAGCATTTAAAAAAATAAACTTACATAAAAGGGCGATTTTGGGGACCATCGTAACTCGAGGTACCACTGTATATACAAAACGCAAGAGGGTCACCACACAGAACGAAAGGAACACGTTAAGGACTTGGGAATAATTATGTCTGCTGATCTGTCTTTTAAAGACCATAACAAGACAAAGATCACAACAGCCAGGAAGATGACGGGGTGGGTATTGAGAACTTTCAAAACAAGGGAAATAATGCCGATGGTGACACTCTTCAAATCGCTAGTGCTCCCTCACTTAGAATACTGCTCTGTGCTGACGGCCCCATTCAGGGCAGGAGAAATATCAGAGCTGAAACTAATTCAGAGATCGTTTACGGCTCACATTGAGCCATTGAAACATCTAAATTATTGGGAACACCTTCAAGTCTTGAACATGTACTTATTGGAGCTGAGGAGAGAGAGATACATGATAATATATACTTGGAAAGTACTTGAGGGCCTGGTCCCAAAGCTGCACACTGCCATAACAACATACTGGAGTGAGAGATATGGGAGAAAGTGTAAAATAAACCCAGTGAGGAGCAGGGGTGCGGTGGGGACAATACGGGAGCACTGTATTAACATCCGGGGTCCCAGACTATTCAACATCTTACCAGAAGATATCCGAAACATAGCTGTAACCAGTGTAGAAGCCTTCAAGAGGAAACTGGACAAGTATCTTCATCGGGTGCCAGATCAACCAGGCTGTGATGGATATGTGGGGCAGAGAGCCTCCAGCAGCAACAGCCTGGTTGACCAGGCAAGCACCAGACGAGCCTGGCCCATGGCCGGGCTCAGAGAGTAGATACTCTCGAAACTCTTCAAAGGTATATCAAAGGTACTGGGTGTCCACCTATTGGACAAGTTATGGCTAATGTCACTGGTAAGGAAATGCCTATTTCACAATATTCACATGACAACAGCATAGCTCCTGAGACAATTTTTCCATAAAATTACATATACAGTGGTACCTCGAGTTACGATGGTCCCCAAAATCGCCCTTTTATGTAAGTTTATTTTTTTAAATGCTTTTGTAAGTATATTTTTGGGGGTGTAAAAGGACTAGTCTATTTTACATTATTCCTTATGGGGATAAATTCGTTTGGTAATGGCACTTGAACAGCATTCTCGAACGAAAAAATATCGTAACTCGAGGTACCACTGTACAGTGGTACCTCGTACAGTGGTACCACTGTACAGTGGTACCTCGAGTTACGATATTTTTTCGTTCGAGAATGCTGTTCAAATGCCATTACCAAACGAATTTATCCCCATAAGGAATAATGTAAAATAGACTAGTCCTTTACACCCCCAAAATATACTTACAAAAGCATTTAAAAAAATAAACTTACATAAAAGGGCGATTTTGGGGACCATCATAACTCGAGGTACCACTGTACTTTTTTTTTTTTCAACAAGTCGGCCGTCTCCCACAGAGGCAGGGTGACCCAAAAAGAAAGAAAATCCCCAAAAAGAAAATACTTTCATCATCATTCAACACTTTCACTATTATGAATATTTATTTATTACTATTATGATTATTTACTATTATTATTTATGATTATTACTATTATGATTATTTATTCATTGCTACAGCATCAGAGATACATGGAGTCTCATCTATATATTATTTTCCAGTAGTTCTAACACTTAAACCTCTTGTATCTCATTTCATTCTTTTACCACCCTGAACTCTAGTATCCTTTTAGACATCTTTTCCCTCAATCTACAACTATATCCTCTTGTTCACCCTGTTGATAGTACTGTATTAGGAAATCTTATTTATTCTTCTGTAACCTATACAGTACAGAATGTGGTTACTGTGTGTCCAATTTTCCTCCTATCATTAGTCACGTGCTAATCAATCTGAGTTAACAGGGGTCAAGTCTTAGCTCCTGGCCCTATGTCTTAACATCCCATGATTAGAAAACACATGGGTCTTTGTTAAATGATGACCCCATAAATCCCACTGTGACCAGTTTGCTGCCATATAAAATATAAAAAAATTAAGCCTAAAACTAATTTGTTTTACTGAATAGTCTATTACATTATTATTATTATATTCATGGATGGCGGAGTGTTAACCTTTACAGACTCTGGGAATGGGAGGTAAACAGATTACATCCAAGGGAAGGGCAGCTCTAATTCCTTGGATTAAGATCCTTCACTGGCATCAAGGCAATTCACCTTGAAAGGCAGCCTACCTACTCAAATACTGTTTTAGTTATGCAGTACTGTATTAATAACACAAGAAATCAATACAATGCTTACCTTTTTGCCATATCTGTGGCATTATAACTTTTCTGACTAATGAGGGACTGGGCCACACATCTTGTCATTGCAGTGTCATCAGTATACTGCTTGTATGGTACTGTTGGCCACACAATATATACAAAGTTTAAAATACAAATATTTTAAAGGTAAATTGCAACTAAAGAAGAACGCTATGTAAGGAAAACGCTTACTGATTTTAAAAACTGAATCTCATTGGTAGACTTTCAAGTTTCCTATTAAATTTACTCAATTCCTTAAGAAATATAGTACAGTATCACAAATGGTTTTAAAAAGACAAGGGGCATTTTATTTAGTACTTGATTTTTTGTTACATAATACAAATACTACATTTATTTTTTCTCTAACAAAATTAATACAAAATTACAGTGGACCCCCTGTTTACGTTATGCTCCAAACTCAAACAATTATGTAAGTGTATTTTTGCAAGTGCTTTTGTAAGTGTATGTTTGGGGGTCTAGAAGGACTAATCTAATTTACATTATTCCTTATGCGAACAAATTCGTTCGGTAACGGCACTTGAACAGCAGTCTGGAACGAAGTAATGACGTAATCCGGGGGTCCACTGTACTTATATAAACCATATGTAATAAATATGAAAGTGTTTGTTTATTATTTATATGATAATGTAATATCAAAGCATAAATTGTTTAGTGTGTTTTTCAAAGAATATTCTCTCTACCTTTAAGGTCTGGATCACAAAGTCTTTTAAAATATGAATTGAGTACAGAGCGTGAATTGCGAGGTTCTCCTTCAAATGGAGCACCAAGACAGTCTCCCATCAGTGCTCCAACCATACAACCTCTAAACCTCCCAGCCATCGCCTCAAATGCCTCAACCATTGCCATAACTGAGGAAAAAAAAAATTAATATTAAAAACCATTAAACCAGTATGAGTCAAATAGTGCTGCTGAGGAGAAAAGAAATATTACGTATATACTGTACTAATATGAAACAAAAAAATTATAACACACTTTAACTCAGAGGTTCCTATTTACACCTAAGTGAACTGGGTAATCCTTCTGGCATCCAGCAGTCAAGAGTTTTTGAAATCACAAATGTCAGGCAGTAGGTTTAGTTTATTTGTTTATTTGTTTATTTATTTAATTCATGTTAAGCACTACACCCATGTGGGTCATCCAGTGCAAGACATGGTGGAGGCTCGGTCCTCCATCTGCTGAGCACAAAACAGATCCTACTTGTACTCATCTTAATTAAATTGTTAAAATATAACCACAGGATTTACAATGGTGCTACTTAATGTCAAACAAAAACAAACAAGCAGACAGACTATCTCATTAAAGCTAGATTATGAATGCAAGTATGAGAATAAGAATATACATAGTTTTTTTTTTTACATATTTCAGGTTGAAAGAAATGTTCAGCATTATGAATTGTTTCTAGGATCACATTAGGGAAAGGAGGAGTTTCTTACAGTAGATTTGAAACAGCTGGCAGATAGAGAGGCTCTTGTGTTATCAGGTAGGGAGTTCCAGATTTTGGGTCTTTTTATGTGCATTGAGTTTTTACAAAGATTAAGCCAGACAAAGGGAATATCATAGAGATTTTTGTGTCTAGTATTATGCATTATGCCCATTAGTTTTGTGGCAACCATCACAAAAGTGTTTCAGGTTGGGACTGGTATTAGTTTACTGTCCTGTATATGTAGTAAGCACAGTAGTATGAGTGAATGTTGTGTATATGAAGTAGGTTAAGGTGTTTTGAAAAGTTGGGGTGTGTTGTCTAGCAGTAAAAAGAATGATCATTCATACTGCCACTTTTTGTTGTATACTATTATTATTGGGTTAAGGTGATTTGCTGTAGTGGATTCCCAGGCACAAATAGCATAGGTAAGGTAGGGATAGACTACAGAGTAGTATAATGTGAGTAGAGCTGTTTGAGATATATAGGAGCATATCTTGGAGAGGATGCCAACTATTTTGGATACTTTTTTTGCAATGTGTTGAATGTGGGTGTTGAATTTCAAGTTGGGTTTGATTAGTGTCGTGAGTACGGGAGTAAATTCTTAGGTAGTGGTGGTTTTGATAAGAACCTGCCTTGTATGGGCCAGTAGGCCTTCTGCAGTGTTTCTCCATTCTTATGTTCTTAAGTTCTAGTCAAGGAACAGACCTAGGAATTTTCCTTCATTTTGTTTGGCAATGGGAGAACTGTAAATCATAATACAGTGGTACCCGGTTTCGATGGTCCCAAACTCACCTTTATGTAAGTTTATTTTTAAATGCTTTTAAGTGTAATTTTGGGTCTAAAAGGACTAGTCTATTTTACAACATTTCTTAGGAGATAAATTCGTTTGTAATGGCACTTGAACAGCATTCTGGAATGAAAAATATCGTAAACGGGTACCACTGTATTTAGTTGGACATTTGTTACTCTGTTCCCAAACCTCATGTAGAAGGTCTTATCAGTGTTAAGCGCAAGTACAGTGGTACCTCGAGTTACAAGTTTAATTCTTTTCAGAAAGCTGTTCAAGTGCCGATACCAAACGAATTTGTTCCCATAAGGAATAATGTAAATTAGATTAATCCGTTTCAGACCCCCCAAAATACACTTACAAAAGCACTTACAGAAATACACTTACATAATTGTTCGAGTTGGGAGCTGCTCGTATGTCGCGGTACCACTGTACGTATATAGGTAGTCATATCTTTAGGAGTTCTTCAATAACGGTGTTGTTAAAGGAATTTAGATTTGGGTGGGAGATGACAAAAGTCGTGTTATCGGCAAAGAGAACAGGTCTAAGTAAAGTAAGAGAGAGAGAGTACGTAAATAAGTAAGTTTATATTATTATTATCATATAGAGTAACACATGAAAATTACCTAGGATAACCCAAAAAGTCAGTGATTTACTTCCACTGGGGGCTCTGTAGTATCTTATTATTCAAGGCTTAAATATAGGATACAGCAGAAATTAATCATGATTATAAACCTCCCACTCTAAAACAACAAAGTAACACCAAACATCACAGGGACACATCAGTGACATTACTATTAGATGACACAAAGTTAAACCTGAAAGCACTGCAATAAATTTATTTAGGACCAGGTACACAAAAGTACAATTATCATACAGTGTAAATTACCTAGGATAACCCAAAAAAAAGTTAAGACAAAGTGACTTATTTTCAGTCCATCCCAGGTATCTTGTAATGAATTGGTCAGTACGCATTAATGCAACATCTGATAAAATAAATAAAAAACCGTAAAACCACCTGGATTTCAGAAAAAAAAACAATTTGTAAAACCACCTGCACATTTGAAAAAGAGTGAAAAACTAGCAAACTGCAAAACCACTTGCACATTTGAAAAAAATAAAGCATTTGGAAAAAAAAAACCAGCAATCTGTAAAAACACCTGCACATTTAAGACAGTACTGCAGGATGCATACAGGTTTGTGCTCCTCCAGATGACTCCACAAGCTGTAGTGTCTTGTTACTCTTCTTGTCCTGTTATCGTGTGGTCACTCTTGTATTTTCTTTTTATTCCTTCTTCAGGATACTTACTACTCGTCTTGTTGGTTTTGTAAAGGGTCACTGGTAAAACTTTTTCATCAATATATATATACTTGCTCTCAATATCTGTATTCGTCTCAAATATTAATCACTCCATTATATCCGCCTAAGGTTAATAATAAAAAATGTATGTCTTCTCTACAAGACTTAGTAAAGCCATATAGCATGACTTGATAAAATATTCAATTCTCTTGTATTCTTTGTAATTCATATAATGATCATATGTACTGTTATTGCCTTATATAAATAAATAAATAAATTTTTATTTTGACATGATACATGGCTGTACAAAGGAATATAAAAGTTGGGTGTACATGTCAAAAGCCCCTTTGAATGCAGAGCATTTTGAGCAAACTTAAAATTAACTTAAGATTAATAAGGCAATAACAGTTCATATGGTCATTAGATGACTTACAATGAGTACAAGAGAATGGATTATTCTATTAGGTAATGCTATAAAAACATAGTTTGATAAAGTTGCACTAATTATACAACTGGGTTATACATCTATGAAATATAAGTTATTTAACATTTGCATTAGATTAAATATGAGAATTTATTGTTCTTAGAGCATTTATTTATGGGGTTCTGAGGCTAGGGAAGTAACACAGTGAGCAATGATATTTTGAGGCAGTGGAAAGTGATTTAACTTGTAGGTAAAGTTAAGTACTCTGTATTTAGTTTTGGGTGAGTAGGTGGTTTTTAAGAAGAGTCTTGAATTGATGTACAGACAGGGTTTCTTTTGTATTCACAGGTAATGAATTCCAAATTTTTGGGCTTTTTATGAGCATTGAGTTTTTACATAGTGTGAGATGGACACGGGGAACATCAAAGAGTGATCTGTTTCTTGTGTTATGGTCGTGTGTCCTGTTAAGGTTGGTCAGAAGGAGTTTGAGTGGAGGGTTTATATTTGAGTTTAGTGTTCCATGTATGTAGTAGGCACAATAATAAGTATGTATGTCTTGTACGGTGAGTAAGTTTAGACTTTTGAATATTGGTGGAGTATGCTGTCTGGAGTGGGAATTTATCATTCTGACTGCAGCCTTTTGCTGGATTATTAATGGTCTGAGATGATTTATTGTTGTTGAGCCCCATGCACAGATTCCATAGGTGAGATAGGGGTAAATGAGTGAGTGATAGAGGGCAAGGAGAGCTGGTTATGGAACATAGTACCGTATCTTTGATAGTATGCCTATGGTCTTAGAGATTTTCTTGGAAATTTGTTGTACTGTATATGTGTCTGAAATTTGAGGCTATTGTCAAGGTGGATTCCTAAGAATTTTCCCTCTGAGTCGTGTTACAGGTGATCAGTTTATCATTATGTTAAGTTAAGTGGAACATTTGTAATTGTTTCCAAACTGGATGAAATAGGTTTTGTCAAATTGAGAGTAAGCTTGTTAGTCATCATCCAGGTAGATATTTTCTGTAATTCAGCATTTACAGTGTTGGCTAGTATGATTGGGCTTGGGTGAGAGAAAACGTATGTACATAGTGTCATCTGCAAATAATATGAGTTTATAGTTGAGATGCATTTGGTAGGTCGTTGATGTAAATGAGAAAGAGAAGTGGGCCAAGGACACTTCCCTGTGGGACACCAGCTGCAACTGGTTGTGTGGAAGAGTTAGCTCCATTTGTGTACACATATTGGCTTCTGTTGCTAAGGTATGACTTTAGGTAGTTGAGGGAGTGCCCTCTTATACCATAGTGTGTTAATTTTATGTGCAACAAATCACGGTCAACTGTATCAAAAGCTTTACGTAAACCAATGAAGATTCCCAGTGGGACTTCTTTTTCTCAAGAGCAGTGTATATATTAGTTCTAGCAAGTGTATAATAGCATCCTTTATGTTTTTATTAGGCCTGAATCCAAACTGACAATGGTTGAGTGTTGTGGGAGATGAGGTAGGAATATATCGGCCTATGAATTAATTTTTTTTTAAGTTTGCCCGAAATGCTCTGCATATAAAGGGTTTTTTTGTTAGGTTAGGTTAGGTAAAGTTCGTCAGGAAACATTTGCCTGACGCAGGTCTTAGTCAGATGACCCGCCGTTGGGGCTTTTGGTCATCTGACTGAGGCCTTCAGCTGGTTTACCAGTCCACCCCTTTAAAAATTATAGTTAGTTATAGCCATTTTTTTTTTATTGGGGCTTTTGGCATGTACACCCAATTATTATATGTACTACTTTGTACATACTACATGTATCATGTCAAAATAATTTATTATTATTATTATTATTATTATTATACACTATCCGGCCTTGCTTTCCGAGGTAAGTAAGTTTATTCAGGTATACACAAATACAGTTACACAGATTATCATACAAAGCAGCATATGTAGAGAACCTAGGATAACCCAAAAAAGTCAGTGATTTATTTCCATTGAGGTCCTGAGGAGATACCCAGTTGATAAGACACATGTGCAACAGTTAGGTATCTTTATTCCGAAACGTTTCGCCTACACAGTAGGCTTCTTCAGTCGAGTACAGAAGAGTTAGCACGTAGTTTTGAGGTGAGCATTCCAGTGATGTAACAATGCTCAGTGGGGTCTGACTCATTGTGACTAATTCTGGTTTTTTTGCACTACCGTTCACAGGATGATAATTGGGTGCACAATACTAGTCTGACGTCCCACAACTAGTCAAAGAGACACAGGAGCTTGATAAAATCCAGAATTTTGCCATTATTCCAAGCCTGGAGCTTAGTTACAGGGAATACTTATGGAGCTAAAGTTAGTTGCCTGAACTAGCAGTTCAGGCGGCACCTAACTCAAGTTCCTCGGGCTAGGAGCAGGTGTTCAGTAGCATACTCTCAAGTCTAGCACTAACAACATCTTGCAATCTAATGACTTGGTTACCTTCTCCATAAATATATACTTAATTTGACACATTTCATTATGATGGACTATTGGTGTGTTAATTTATATTTGTACTATTCTACTTCAAACTCGTTTGATAGTTCTTTTATCCCCTCACTGGAGGTTCTTTGACGCTGGTGAGGGGCTCTTGATCTAGGGAATTGGATCTGTGCTCCAGTTCCCTGAATTGCGCCTGAATACCTTCCATTCCCCCCACATGCGCTGTATAATCCTACGGGCTTAGCGCTTCCCATGATTATATATAATAGTTCTTTTCTGACAGTATTTTTTAATCTTTTAGAGATAATAAATCACTCTTGATTTTTTGGGGGGTTATTGAAGGTAATTTACACATGTTGCTATGCAAGATAAATGTAATTATATAAAACTGACTGCACCTAAATAAAGTTTTAATGCGTCTTCACTTCCCTCGACGCCAGCACTCAAGTTCTTACTTGAGTATTTTCTCCTCTCGAGGACTGTGTTGTCACACTTCTTGTCTCGTAACTCTTGTTTTATTGTTACTCGTCTTGTGTTGGTTTTAACACACTAACACCGGCACATTCCTTGATTCTTTGCGTGTAATGTTTGTGTTTCTAGGGCCACTACGGCCTGCACCGCAATAAGCCCAGCTTCCAAGGTTCTGTGGAGGAAACTGTGCCAAAAACTGGCCGCGACTTTTGAAAAGGACAGTAGTTCCTCAGTCCACCACTGTATTCATTAATTGTATCGTATTCCACCACATAATGACGCAAGGTGTGACAATTGTCCATCTAAAGATATTAAACTAAAAAACACTCCACCACTAATTTTTTTTAGCTATCAAAACTTTGGGGTCCGGTCCCTGGATTTATTATGTGCCTCTGTAACATTTTGACTACCTCATACACGATGGGTAAGGAGTGTATTATGAAGTCATTAGACTAAAATAACTGGGTGGGCAGCTTGCCCGCGCACTAAAAAAATCGCCTGCCTGCTAAAAAAAATTATATCCCCAAGTGATGTATATTTAATCAAGTGCTTCAGATACTGACCTAATTTTACAATGTGATGTATGTTAGAGAGGCTTTATGGGATTTACTCGTCAATATTTTTGTGCTGATATCTGGAAATGAGGATAATAATAATTATACCAGTCATGACAGTACTGTCTTCAAGTCACCTGTCACTCATGACAGTACTTACTTATCACTCATGACAGTATTATCTTCAACTCATGTCAATCATGTCAGTACTATCTTCATTTCATGTCACTCATGACAGTACTGTCTTCCCTCACCTGTCACTCATGACAGCTCTGTCTTCCCCTCACCTGTCACTCATGACAGCTCTGTCTTCCCTCACCTGTCTCTCACGACACCTCGTCCCCTCACCTGTTTCTCACGACACCTCGTCCCCTCACCTGTCTATCACGACATCTCGTCTCCTCACCTGTCTCTCACGACACCTCGTCCCCTCACCTGTCTATCACGACATCTCGTCCCCTCACCTGTCTCTCACGACACCTCGTCCCCTTACCTGTATCTCACGACACCTCGTCCCCTCACCTGTCTCACGACACCTCGTCCCCTCACCTGTCTCACGACACCTCGTCCCCTCGCCTGTCTCTCACGACACCTCGTCCCCTCACCTGTCTCTCACGACACCTCGTCCCGTCACCTGTCTCACGAAAGCTCGTCCCCTCACCTGTCTCTCACGACAGCTAGTCCCCTCACCTGTCTCTCACGACAGCTCATCCCCTTACCTGTCCTGTGACAGCTCGTCACCTCACCTGTCTCACGACAGCTCGTCCCCTCATCTGTCTCTCACGACAGCTCGTCCCCTCACCTGTCTCTCACGACAGCTCGTCCCCTCACCTGTCTCTCACGACAGCTTGTCCCCTCACCTGTCTCTCACGACAGCTCGTCCCCTCACCTGTCTCTCACGACAGCTCGTCCCTTCACATGTCACTCACGACAGCTCGTCCCCTCACCTGTCTCTCACGACAGCTCGTCCCTTCACCTGTCTCTCACGACAGCTCGTCCCCTCACCTGTCTCTCACGACAGCTCGTCCCCTCACCTGTCTCTCACGACAGCTTGTCCCCTCACCTGTCTCTCACGACAGCTCGTCCCCTCACCTGTCACTCACGACAGCTCGTCCCTTCACCTGTCACTCATGACAGCTCTGTCTTCCCTCACCTGTCTCTCACGACACCTCGTCCCCTCACCTGTTTCTCACGACACCTCGTCCCCTCACCTGTCTATCACGACATCTCGTCCCCTCACCTGTCTCTCACGACAGCTCGTCCCCTCACCTGTCTATCACGACATCTCGTCCCCTCACCTGTCTCTCACGACACCTCGTCCCCTTACCTGTCTCTCACGACACCTCGTCCCCTCACCTGTCTCACGACACTCGTCCCTCGCCTGTCTCTCACGAAACCTCGTCCCCCACCTGTCTCTCACGACAGTTAGTCCCTCACCTGTCTCTCACGACAGCTCATCCCCTTACCTGTCCTGTGACAGCTCGTCACCTCACCTGTCTCACGACAGCTCGTCCCCTCACCTGTCTCTCACGACAGCTCGTCCCTCACCTGTCTCTCACGACAGCTCGTCCCCTCACCTGTCTCTCACGACAGCTTGTCCCCTCACCTGTCTCTCACGACAGCTCGTCCCCTCACCTGTCTCTCACGACAGCTCGTCCCTTCACCTGTCACTCACGACAGCTCGTCCCCTCACCTGTCTCTCACGACAGCTCGTCCCCTCACCTGTCTCTCACGACAGCTCGTCCCCTCACCTGTCTCTCACGACAGCTTGTCCCCTCACCTGTCTCTCACGACAGCTCGTCCCCTCACCTGTCACTCACGACAGCTCGTCCCTTCACCTGTCACTCACGACAGCTCGTCCCCTCACCTGTCTCTCACGACAGCTCGTCCCCTCACCTGTCTCTCACGACAGCTCGTCCCCTCACCTGCCTGTAGAGCCTGGCCCCCAGTGGGGGCCATGTGGGCAGGGACGAGGGTGAGTGAGTGTTGATGGAACTATCCGCGTGGTTGCCTGCCTTTGTTTCAGGCACACGAGTGCACAGCAACATTGCAGATGATGCCGGCAGCCGCCTGCCGTCCCGCCGGGTACCACCGCACCGGCGCTTTAATGCCACAAGGCGAGTAATCTCAGCTCCTAACATGGGATTTCCTTCCTTAGGTCTACCTATGGAATTGCATTATTCTGAGGCGAGCCAGCTGGGAGGGACAATAATCGGCACTTGCAATAAGCGTGCAAGACTGCCAGGGCAACTATGGTTGCATTGTCTTTCCATTGATCTTGTCAACATTGCAAGCTAATTGGCGGGCTTTAATTAATTAATTCCTATTATTGTTGGTTAAAATGCCTCATATTAGAACTTCGTATTTCTGATCTATTATCATGATATTATTGCACAAGCTATCTAGCTTCAAAAGGAGAGAGAGAGAGAGAGAGAGAGAGAGAGAGAGAGAGAGAGAGAGAGAGAGAGAGAGAGAGAGAGAGAGAGAGAGAGAAGAGAGAGAGAGAGAGAGAGAGAGAGAGAGAGAGAGAGAGAGAGGAGAGAGAGAAGAGAGAGAGAGAGAGAGAGAGAGAGAGAGAGAGAGAGAGAGAGAGAGAGAGAGAGAGAGAGAGAGTACCCTTAAAGGGCTCGTAGTCCAAAGAATTGGACTAAATCTCTTTCCTTCGATTAAATCTGATTATTTCCCATTTCCCAGGTGCTGTGTGACCCTTATGGGTTTAACACTTCCCTATAATGATGATGATAGTGGTAATAACAATCATATAAATAATAATAATAATAATGTCAGTTTATATTTTTCTCATCGTTCATTAGCTTGTCTTCCTTATTTCTATCAGCCTGATTATTCTGCTTTCATTTCTTTGAGGCGTTACACACCCCGAGAGGTGAGTATATGTATGTATACACAGTGAGAGCTTATTTTAATTCCCAGTTTAAGTATTAGAGTATCCTTGACTCATGGTGGACAGGAGCTATGAAGCCTTCATGACCTCCGTGTAGTCGATAGGCTTTAAACCTAATACACCCATTCTTCTCTTCTTTCTTGTATATAATCTGAATATCATTTATACTGTACTTCTGTTAAGTCCCCCATCACTTGCCTTCTTTTCCTAACCCTCCCATTATTGCATCCCATCCTCATTTTCCCCACCAGAGAGCTATTGAAAAATTCACACCTTTTCTCCCCGTGGTATTAATTAAGAAATTTTATGATTAATCAACAGAGGAGCTTTTATTATGAGTGTTCGGGGCAGTGGACACAATAGGTGTCCGGAGCTCAAGTTTTCACACCCACACAAAAAAATCTTGATTTTTTTAAATGTACAATATTTAATAATTTATTACATTCATTGGGGACTAGGGATCCTTATTATTGTTTAAAAATGTAAAATATGCAGTTTGTTAATGTATATATTTTTTTTGCTGGACGTCTTAAGAGGGGTGTTTTAATGGAGGTAATAATAAGTTTATTTAGGCATAGGTAAACCTAAGTACAATAGGTACCTAGATGTTAGCCTAGGTACCTACTTGCTGCTAGGTGAACAGGGACAGTAAGTGCCTTAAGGAAACACGCCCCAATATTTCCACCCGTACCAGGAATAGAACCATGGACCTCAGTGTGTGAGCTGAGTGCGCTACCTACCTAGCTGCAACAAACCATACCACGGGTGGGGTTCGAACCCGCGGTCAGAGAGTCTCAAAACTCCAGACCGTCGCGTAAGCCACTGGGCCAGCTAGCTTCAAATAATATTCATCCAACTAGGTATATTTCTACACCATAGGAAGGTTAGCATAGGCACCACTGTGACCACAAATGCAAGTTTTTACAGACGAATCTCCCGCTAGCATGGCCGTGACGAACTCTAGCTCAAGTCCCCCTCAAAGCCGTTTGCAATCGTGTCATTACGATTTCGTGAGTCATGTTCTAGCTGCAACAGGCTGGAGGTGAAGCAAGAACTGACGTTTCTAATGTTTTTAATTCCATTGCCATCCTCCTGAAAGATATCCGATCTGTGGGCACCAGTTAAGCTGGTTGTCGCCAACTAGTACATCCATTAAGTTTATTTAGGTACAGGAACACATAAGTACAATTATCATACATAGTAACACATGTGTAAATTACCTAGGATAACCCAAAAAAAAGTCAAAGTGACTTATTTCCGTTGGGGTCTTTAGGCATATAATGTAGTTTAAAAAGTCTAGTATCTATTGCAACAATAAATCTGCATTGTTTCCATATATGTATATATGAATTATTAAATATATAATGTAATCCAAATTTCTCTTCCTTACCCTCTTTTTTTTTCGTTTCTCTACATAAATATTTTTGTTGTCGCTCCGCTGTGATTATGACGAAATCTTCATAAAAAAATAATTTCTCCTGTGTATGATATAGGCCACCCAGAAACATGGTAATTCCCAAATAATAGTAACTCCAGCTCTGCTGGAAGGAAATGTCTGATGTTACAGTAACTGCCGAACTTTTATTGGAAGATGATAATTGTCCTCATTGCCATACTGAAGCCTGCCAGGTCAGGCTGACACAGTTCAACATTTGACCCATCCTGTGTGACGAAGACAGGAAACACGACTGGTTTATAGTTTAGTTCTCAGTATACAGCTATCGCATAGAATTAGATAGCACCACGCTGCTGATGTACGCAGCTGTGTTAAATAATAAAAAAAAATTCTTTCCTCACATTTCCTCCTCTATCTCACCCTCCAATCTTCCCCTTATCCTCCATCGCACCCCTCCTCCTTCACCTTTTTCTCCCTCATCCCATTCTCCTCCCTCTTTACTTTCTCCTCCCTAACCCCTTCTTCACCCTCTTTATTCCTTGCACCCTTTCTCTCTCATTCCCTTTCTCCTCCCTCACTTCTCCCACACCCCCTTTCTCCTGCCTCACCCTCTTTCTCCCGTTCTGATTTCTTTTCTCCTCCCTTCTCACACACCCTCTTTCTCCTCTCTCACCCCTTTTCCTCCCATAATCTTTCTCCTCCCTTACTCCCATTCTCATCCCTTACTCCCTTTCCCCTCCCATATCCTCTTTTACTCCCTTATCCCATCCCCACTCGCTTCACCCGCTTTCCCTTCAATTTCTTGAGGTAATCTTTCTTGTAAACAAGACAGTCTTTGGCGAAATATCGAAGTGTATCGGACACTTCTCAGTGAACTGATAGTCCTTCCTGCTGCTAAATCAGTTTCTTGAAAACTCACTTGAATCCCATCAGTACCAGGAGCAACATTACTTTCTGTACCCTCATCAACCAATCCTGCTGAAGGATGGGCAAGTTCCCGTACTTCACTACCTGGAGTCTACCTGGAGAGAATTCCAGGGGTCAACGCCCCCGCGGCCCGGTCCGTGACCAGGCCTCTTGTTGGACCAGAGCCTGATCAACCAGGCTGTTACTGCTGGCCGCACGCAGTCCAACGTACGAACCACAGCCCGGCTGATCAGGTACCGACTTGAGGTGCCTGTCCAGTGCCTGCTTGAAGACAGCCAGGGGCTTGTTGGTAATCCCCCTGATGTATGCTGGGAGGCAGTTGAACAATCTTGGGCCCCTCACACTTATTGTGTTGTCCCTCAACGTGCTAGTGGCACCCCTGCTCTTCATTGGGGGAATGTTACATCGCCTGCCGAGTCTTTTGCTTTCGTAGGGAGTGATTTTTGTGTGCAAGTTTGGTACTAAGCCCTCGAGAATTTTCCATGTGTATATAATAATGTATCTCTCCGCCTGCGTTCTAGAGAGTACAGGTTTAGGAACTTCAAGCGTTCCCAGTAGTTGAGGTGGTTTATCGCACTTATGCGTGCCGTGAAGGTTCTCTGCACATTTTCAAGGTCAGCAATTTCACCCGCCTTGAAAGGTGCAGTTAGTGTGCAGCAATATTCCAGCCTAGATAGAACAAGCGATCTGTAAAGTGTCAACATGGGCTTGGCATCCCTGGTTTTGAAGGTTCTCATTATCCATCCTGTCATTTTTCGAGCAGATGCAATTGCTACATTGTTATGGTCCTTGAAGGTGAGATCCTCTGACATGAACACTCCCAGGTCTTTGACATTAGTTTTTCGCTCTATTGTGTGGTTGGAATTAGTTTTGTACTCCGATGAGATTTTAATTTCTTCACGTTTTCCGTATCTGAGTAATTGAAATTTCTCATCATTGAACTTCATATTGTTTTCTGCAGCCCATTTAAAGATTTGGTTTATGTCTGCTTGGAGTCTTGCAGTGTCTTCAACGGTGGACACTGTCATACAGATTCGGGTGTCATCTGCAAAGGAAGACACAGCACTGTGGCTTATATCCCTGTCAATGTCTGATATGAGGATGAGGAATAGGATGGGAGCAAGTACTGTGCCTTGTGGAACAGAGCTTTTCACAGTAGCTGCCTCAGACTTTACTCTGTTGACTACTACTCTTTGTGTTCTATGTGTTAGGAAATTATAAATCCATCTACCAACTTTTCCTGTTATTCCTTTATCACGCATTTTGTGTGCTATTACACCATGGTCACACTTGTCAAAGGCTTTTGCAAAATCTGTGTATATAACATCTGCATTCTGTTTATCTTCTAGAGCATCCAGGACCTTGTCGTAGTGGTCCAGTAGTTGGGACAGACAGGAGCGGCCTGCTCTAAACCCATGCTGTCCTGGGTTGTGCAATTGATGGGTATCAAGATGGGTGGCGATCTTGCTTCTTAGAACCCTTTCAAAGATTTTTATGATATGGGACGTTAGCGCAATTGGTCTGTAGTTCTTTGCTATTGCTTTACTGCCCCTTTGTGGAGCGGGGCTATGTCTGTTGTTTTTAGTAGCTGCGGACGATCCCAGTGTCCATGCTCCCTCTCCATAGGATGTTAAAAGCATGTGATAGGGGCTT